>JAVTVY010020902.1:0-71638 GCA_036873755.1 Hanleya hanleyi
GTAAGCAAAGTGCATGAAACAGGGAGCCTCTTTCCTTTTTACCTCCGTCGATCAGACGGAGGTCTAGGAGCGCAACGTGAAATCTCCCGCCAAATAATTGTCATATGGGGAACCCACGACTCATAGTATTTCCAATAGGGATCGTCATGGTTCCCGACGAAATCTTGAATCTTTTCTTTGGACACAATTGAAATAACGGGGTTCCCCATTGCAATGCATTGCAGTGGGCCTTGCTTCTGTATTCGGGTTCCACCTCAATCTCGAAACCAGAGCTATCCGGTCCTGTCCTCGCAAAATGGTACATCTTCAGAAAATTTATGACCTAGGCCTATCCCAAAGTTCACAAGATCATTATTGTTTAGCATCATCAGATAAACAAGAATAGTACGATCAGACAACATGCAGGCGAAAATACTGTATACTTGACGTAATTCGTTGTTTTCCGCGTTTCAATGGTTGATCTTCAATGCAGAATCTAGGTCAACTAAATTTATAATGTCTGCTGCTTCAAACGAGTAGGCCTACAAGTACGTTCAGTTTTATTTTTTTAACAACAAAACTTGCATAATGTTAGCAACAAAAGTACATATCATCGGGCGTATGAACAGTACTATGCATTGAATGAAGAACAGAAATGCTGCAAATGCCCTGACCTGATCATGTACATGTCACGCTAAGAACCTTGGAATAGGTCATAAATTTCCCGAAGATGTACCGTCTTGCGGCACCAGTCCATTCACACCCATTCATCTCCTCGTGGGTTCGTCCGTTTGTGTGAATCGTGTACCTGTCATTCACTTTGTAAGTTACTACAGTCTGATAAAACTGGTGTTGATAATTGTAATCTTTATTGGTAATGATAATTGACACAAAATATCTCCTCCAAGCAGCACGATCATTGACACAAAATATCTCCTCCAAGCAGCACGCAAATTGCGTGTTTTACGGTTTCCAGGGGCAACGTTTTGAAGGGGGATAACTCCGCTCAATACTTCTAGAGCACTTGTACAAAAGTTGTCTCCCTTGGTATTTTTTCTAGCTTTGTTGTCTTATCAGTTCTAATATTTTTTTTAACTTGTTCAAACGATATAAAGATGAACAATTATTCTGAAATTAATTTGAGGGATTCTCCAATCCAATCAAGATTTTGCAGAACTAGAACACTTTTCAGCCATTTCATTTAATTTTTTTGGGGTCTTTTTTTTGTCTTCGTTTTTTTTTGTCTTTGTTTTTTTTCATTCTGGCTTTAGTGAGTCTGTATGACAAAAAAGAGCAATAAACCTGATTCTTTTAATTTCTGTTTCGTAGAATGAAAGAAAACGTGAATTTATTTTCAAATAAAAAAGTTCATCATTCTGTGCTTTTGAAACATTCTGTCAATTTGGAACCTGCTTTGATTTTTGAGTTGTAAGTTGGTGCAGTGATCTCAATGTACATCATCATCATAATAAAGGAGTTAATTGTTCATCTTGAGCTTGACTAGTTTTGATCCATATCACCTAACGGTCTCAAAATTCTTCCTGGCAATGTATAATGTAATAGCTGATTTGAAGCGTCCATTGAGTCTGAAAAAAGACTTGATAGGTCTTGAAAAAGGTATGGAAAAGGTCTGGAATTTTGAAATCCCCAAGGTGTGGGAACCCTGTCGTTTTCTTTCAGTTGATGATATCCACCAGCCTGGTTGTTCAAAAACAGTTATTCTAAATTTTGCTGATAAATTATATTTCCGGGGGGGGCGCTTTATCTTGGCATTTGGCAGTTGAATAATGGTTTGATTTTGCAGAAGCACCAAATTGATCTACCTGCGTGAGTCTGTAAACCTATTTAATAAAGCTGATAAATAATATACATATGCTTTTCTTTTCATTTATCCTAACAGTTTAGTGACATCCACATTGTGTGCTGTGACACTTGTTGATGAAGAATAATTTGCTTGTTAAAACCTGATAATATTCTGAAAACTTATTCTGAATTGTAGCTGAAACAAAGGAGTGTCTACATTCTACATGTAGGCCTACATTATTGAGATTTTTGACTGATAGCATGGATGGAACCTTTCTCAATTTTGTTTTGTAGTTTTAAGCCCTGGACATACCACTGGGCATTTATTTGCCATACGATCACATTTCACATACTTTGTTCAGCCCCGTGATCTGGAACCAAACAGACAGTATCACTAGATGAAACAAGGAGAACATGATATACATTTCAGGTTTTACCAATGCCAAAAAAAAATTGAACAGAAGACAATTAGACAAAAAGAAAATCAATAAATATATCAATAAATAATAAATTACATAGAAAATTTTCTTGTCTTTGCAAGGGGGACATCAGACACACTGACAACACAGACCATTCATTCAAATTTCGCCTTCCATTGGGGAGGCAGAAATATTCCTCAAACACAGTATACATATTCTCTCTTGTGATAAACATTACGCATGCAATGATGACCGGCAGAGTGATATATGTGTCAATCGGTCAGACATTTTCAAGGATGCCCAGTTTTAACTTAAAACAACCATGCCGGACTTCATTCCTTATCTCAGAATAATTGGATCTAACTTTTACAAAACCTGCAGCCCCCAATAGCTCCTGGATCTAGACCACATAAATGAAGGGATCTAGTTTATCGGTGCTATGGCAAAAATATCATGTAGAATGGGATTGTGTGGATAATATCAGATTCATGAAAGTTGAAGTCCTGCAGCATGCTCCACAAATATCATCAAAGGTCATAAAACTTTCTGGTCTGCGCCAGTGTGGATCTATACTTGTTTTTTTGTTTTTTTTTACAAAATTATCTCCCTTGACCAGGTGAGGACTTGAATGTGTCTGAAATGATTTAGCTTCTAGAAACAAAGACTTCATTTCCTGAGTAGAGGTAAAAATCGAACATATTTTGATTATTTTAGTCAAATTTCAATTCCACTTCTGGTATATGTACATGTATAAAATACATACAGAATGAACTGCATACAGAATAACACAAAGAACAGGTATATGTATCTCATTACATTCTTAACCAAAGATCAATACCTGGGTGATATTACAACAATACCATGGTGTTATATATTGCTATGATTGGCTTAACTTTAGCTGCTGATATTTCTAATTTGAGCGTAATGGGCAATCATACTAAATTTATTTTCATAATTTCATTTATTTTCACAATAAGCAACATAATCGAGATTAGCAAGTGAAGTTTTACAACATAATATAATACGCATCATGGATCTCCTTCAGTTTAATGTAGACATATATACCCTTGGATATCTGTTACCCTGATTCAGTCATAATATTGTCTGTATTATATTGATGTCGACAAGGAATATACATAGTATTATTAATTGTATGTTGTTTATGATTAGCATGAACTTTTTATTCGCTGGAATCCAGCCATTTGTTCCATATGGGCAATATTCTCATCAGCCATCACCATTCAATATGAATGTGATACATGTACAAGTCCATGGTAATTGATACATTATGGTGAAGGTGACCTGTAACACCAGTATACAAAATTATTCCGAGCTCATTGAATCAGCACATGATGCTGAGACAGATCAGAACGGAATGTCGGTAAAATCAGATGTGTTTTGTAGAGGATTCTGTCAATGAGGATGCTATACTGTACACATACAAAATATGAAGTGTTGATGTGTAGGGCCTATAGCATAAAATCACAAGCAAGTTGGTAAAACTAGGCACACAGGGTCTCATTTCTGACGCTAACGTGTTGATTTGGGTGGGGGTGTCCTCTCATGGGGAGGTGTGGGTTGGAAGGGGCCTAATGTCTCAAGCAGTATTCCAGGTTTTCCATCAATATACTCTATTCCATACCCCAATATTTCAAGCACGTGAAATCAAAGAAATATTATTTGCGGGGAATGTGGCTTCCACATCCCTAGCTGGACATGCTAGTGGGGAACCCTCAATCTCACGTTAATTACCATTGGTGAAGTTAACGTCAACAAATGCAAAATTGAGCTTGGCATCCGGCCCTATGCTATTCAGTGATGTACTATTCCCCTACTGATCCTGTTGCCTCGACGGAGGTCTTTGCGCTCATTCAGCGCTTGTTAAATACAGAACAGTACAATAAAAAATGTTTTTCATCCCCCAAAGTGTCACATATCGTGCATAAACGATTACATCTGGGCCGCGTGTCGGTGTACCGCCCCTTTTCGATTGGCAATTTATGAGCGCTAATTCTGAGTTTGATTAATGCTGAACGATGTTTGTTGTTTTTTATTGCCATTATGTTAGTCGCAAGGCGAGGAGCATGTTGCAGTTCACTGTATACATGGTTCTGATTGCGCAATTTTTTGCTTTTGCACCTTGATCATGATTCCCGAGCCGATATCACAACATGTTCACAAGTCCAGGTAAATCCTAAATGTTAACAGATCGATCGATACACTGGCTCGCGAGAATGATTCCACAACTACTCCTCCATCTACTACCAATCCTCTCCTCCTGCCTCTACCGGCTTCCTCTCATGCCTCCTCAGCTAGCTCAGGCTGTCCGCCCACATCTTTCTTCTCCTGCTGAGCTCGTGCGCTTCTTCCCTCTTCCCTTATCCCGAACTTCATCATTTTGTCTGATAATCAGTTCCACTATCTGAACTGGAATGAACTTCAGTTCACTAACTGGAATGAGGCTCAGTTGTTAAAGTGTAAGCGAAGTTCACGCTGTATCCAAATTCGAAATGAAAGCAACATGGCACGACACTGAAAGATCGCCAGCATTCTGCAGAAGGGCCCATTTTGTATCCGTATCTCGAAGCTGACGACAGATAGCGACCAGTATTTGATTGTCAGCTTACGACCTATCGGCTTGTCAGCTAGACAATGGAATAGATCTCGTAAGCCTAGCTAGGGCGGTAAAACAATAAATCCATTGACCTCAGTCTCGTCAGTCATTGTATAATAAGTCAGAATCAGTCTACTGATCATCGGAAGCCTCCCTTTTCCCACTACTTGCAGTTTATATCGGCAGTCAAAGTAGCCTCCCTTGACTTGAAGTGTCGCCCCAGGTCCCCAGCATCTGCAGCAAAACATTTCGCGGCTGCTGAGGCTGAGGTCTGGCGACTTGAGATTTTAGATGTTGACATCTTTCATGTCAACGAGAACATTCCGTGACATTGCAGAAGACATCTACACTTAAGACAAGGTAAAAGTTTGTAACGGTTTTATGATCTCGTTTTCAGGAGCAGCGCCTTCATTCAATTTTCACCAATATCGACATGCCATGTTGTTGTTGTTTCGGTATAGGCCTACTTGTTCGTTTGAAGTTCTGTCTTCAAAGATGACAACACCATCACCACAGGGAATAAGCCACATCGTAATCCCAGAAGTAGTACCGCATGTAGGATTGATAAGTTTAATTATAAACAGGCGTACAACAAGCCAAATCACAACTAGTAAAAGAGGTTCCACAATTTAATTCAATTCAATTTATTGTACGTTACATCCATGAAGCCGAAGGACAAATTGTACCAGAACATAAACATTAATATTATGAATAGGCAAAGCCGAGAAGCGAGCGAAGATAATATGAATTAGGCAAAGCCTAGAAACGAGCGCAGATTAATTCTGCTTTGTTTCTAGCCTTATGCCTAATCCATATCAATGAAAAGAGCCCCTCGTAAACGTAGAATAATTCTTTCGTTCGCATCTGGCTTTGCCTAATTCATAATCAATTTTTGCACGGAGTGCTGTCATGACATGTCAAGAAAAAAGATGACAGTCGTTATGCGAAACTCTACTCCCATCTGTGTATATAGTGACTGACAATAGTATACTTGTACTTGCCATAGATGGCACCATAAGTGTGTGGCCCATATGGATTTGAGCTTTATGATTCAAGATTCAAGATTTTATTGTACGAACACCAGATATGGCAGAGTACCATCTTAGATTGCTAAGGGCATTTCACGTTTCACTTATATATATATATATTACTTTATTTTCTGAGGGTAACAAATACAAGTATTTACTCTGTCAGTTGTGTAAACTGTTCTTCCCAGAGGCCCTCTAACAAACAATCAAACAATGTACATTAAATATATATATGAAAACAGTTCAACCAAATTCAAAGTATACATCAAACACATAATAATATATCTAACACTACCCTTAGATTATCGCTGTGATTCGGCATGTATTTCACACGGCGCCATCTATCTAGAGGGAGATAATCCAGTTCGAAAGTTGTTCCCAAAGCATGAGGTCAAATGTCGGTCCCATTTAAACGAGCCAATGATATTATCTGTATTCAAATATTTCTCAGACATGCAGACATGTCAGTTTCACGAGGCGCAAGACTGGGGGATCTATGCGAGACCAAAACGAAGTTGTGCGAATTAGCTATTTTATTTCTCACTCTAGTGGAGCATGTTTCTTTGTTTATCTTAAGAAAAATCATATTACAAACGGCCTAACATATTTGAAAACAAAATAAAATCGGCGGCAGGCCACAGCAAAATGATATGCTTTTTATTTTGTGATGGGGGCACTTTGAGGCCCACCATATGGGATCATTTCAATCGATCGCTTTCTGGAGGTGTGTCTTCGTTGTATGAATGTGATTGCACCGATGTCGGATGTAACGGGACCATGCAGTCGGATGTGACCATTTGGGAAACGCCCTATTACACTCAGATAGCACCCGTTACCGCATGGCTACGAGCAGAAGTTTCTACGTATGATTGTGCCATGCATTCGGATGATGGCAGAGTACAAGAGTAAATAAAATCAGTAGAACAGTAAAATACTGAAATGCAAAACAGAAGCATGTTATCTATATACATGTGAACGTGAATATAGCTTGGTAGAGAACAGTCACTAGCTATCATTTCTGTACCATTTCAGGAATGTTGAACACACTGTATTAATTATTGTTGGACTATCACGGCATGACATTATGAAAATAAATTTATCAGCAGTTGTTAATTTCATGAAAACCGGATATTCTCTTACCACATACTGAAATAGTACATTTTTTGCATGACATTACAAATGCATTTCATCTTCAACAATATTACATGTATTACATTATGTGACCCACCAAGTCCCAGGAGGGAGATAGATATAGCTGATGTGATGGCCATCATGACATCTTGGCTTTAATCCCCCCTTGCCCCCAATCCCCAAAACAGCGTATATGGTTGACAGTGTACACCTATCCTGAAGATATTTACTCTCTAATGAGTTTGATGTTAATTTCTTGCACGCCGATTTAAATTGTCAATTGTTATTTAATCTATGAAATTTAAATCGGCGAGTTCCTGAAGGATGTCACATAATTTTGAGCACATTCTTCTTCCAAATATGTCCCTGTATCGGTTCCCCGAGATTGGTCTAGTGGGACTAGAATGATGTCTGGGAATATTGCTATACATCATAAGAATTGCTGCAGTAAAAACGTCTTTCTTTTCGTAAATAGAGATTACCTTCCATTCCCTAACCTTTTCGGTATAACTGGCAAATGACTCTTATTTCTGAAATTTAGACTACCCCTCCCCCCCCCCCCGACACATATACCGGTATAGATTGTTTGTAATCAGATTTGGTAGAAATTATCTTAATTGTAACCACAAAATATTTTAATATCCGTTTTGGATATTTCAGTTCTTATTCCACTTATTGGGTCGAGGATCTATTCAAGTCATTGAGCAGATGGTTTCGATCTAATTAAAATTAAATCTTATCTGCTCCCCCATTTGGACATGTCGCTTGAAAGATCTAACAGGCTTGAAGTAACTCGAGCATCAACCAATCCTGAGAACGCTTCATAGTGCTTTGAAGGGAACATTAATGGTAGAGAATTTTTAATTCAGAACTCTTATCTCCTTGCAATCTCGAAACCAGGTCCTGTCCTCCCTGTTCGTTGAAGCGGCCATTTTCCAGCGGAAAGCGACCCCTGGTAGCGAGGTTGATCTTGTGTTTTGACTTTGTCGTGGCACTCCAAAACAACATGGCGAACGTCTATGAATCAACATGGAAGTTACCCATCTTGAAAAGGAATCATAAATTATTACAAGTTCTACTGGATCTTGTGCAATAATTTTTGGCAGAAAAATTAGTCAATTGATGCGCATTTGATCTGACCTACATTTAAGAGTAAAACCATCTTGATATCGTGATAAATGAGACAAAAATTGACAATAGAAGCAATTTTGTTGCTTTGCAGAGGTTAATTTGGTTTGGTCTTTCATGAAAAATTTCATGGTGCATGCCTAAAAACGTAGTTCAATCTTGAACGTCGCTCGTCTGGGCTCTCTAGGCGCAAGATTGAGCTACTAAAAACGGTGTTTTCCAACCGATACTGAAATTTACCATCATGTTACATGAAAGATGGACCTTATTTGGTACATGTAGAAATTATCACTTTCAGTGAAATAAATATCTCCCTCGCAGTAGAAAATATCTCCCTTTTGATCTCGTATGACAAGCCAAGCTATTTTCACATACTCAACAAGTCTAATGTTGAAAAGAACTGCATTTTGTTGAAAATCATTTACGGCCCCTTGTGGCACATTTTGGCATTTAGTGAGACCCATTTTTGGAGATTAGACAGACACTGCAAGTTTCATGCAGACTATTCAGATTGAGTTTGTAATTTCCAACTATTCAGATCCAGTTTGTAATTTCCATTAAAAAGCGAATCCGGTAGCCTAGATCAGTTCCCTGTCGCAAACATGATGAAGAAAAGACGATGTTTTTCAAAGCCGAATCGTCCTGACGTAAAATCGGCGAAAAAAAAACGTGTACCCAGCAGTGTTTTCTGGTCGTGCAACTTGAAGCCGTCCCTTGTATGAAATATCAGATTGCACTCATGCCGATAATTTTCATATACATCTTCAAAGATGGAACCAAAAATTGACGGAGAATCGGAGTTGTTTATTTTAGATCTCTGTTTCTCCGCCTTGTTGTTGTTGTGATCTGTGCAGACGACATGAAGGCAAACTGCTCACAACAATGTTTTAACTTGTAAGCTACTCTGCCATGGCGAGAGAAAGAGTACCGGTACTATAACATTTGAGTAAAATAAATATATATGGTGAACAGCGAATTGTTACTACACTATATTCTTTTAATTTCGTTTTTATTAGTCATTTCAAAGTGTGTATGGTCATTTCAGTTGAACGCGTTTAGAAATATCGGCAAAAAACCATGGCAGCGACGTATTGTTTTAAAAAGTCTGCTAGAAGTTTCGTAGCGATCACGTTTCAGCGGTGATTTCGGTTACCCTTCGTTTGCCACGGTGTCATTCCTGTGCGGAGAGTGCGCCAGTGTAGACAATTGCATGTGTAGACAATTTGATTGAATGATTTTTTTGTGATATAAATTTTCTCAAAACAGTAATTTAATGATTTAGATATATATGGTGTAAATATGTCATCAATCCACCGCACTCTTGTGTATTCTTACTCTCATTCCGTGCTGTACTATTGTTCACAGGTACAGAGTGACTCTGTCGCCGCCATGTTTTCTTCTCAACGTGACGAAAGAAATTTCGGCCTTAGTATGTTCGTGTTTCAGTTGTTCAAGTTGGAAAATCTCTCGCGTTGCCATGAGACTCGCTCACGTGACGGCTTCGCCGTCGCGAGCTGCGCTCGTTATAATTCTTCCTCTCGTTTCTGGCTTTGCTTATTCATATATCAAGTCTTTCACCAGCTCTAAATTAACACAATTACAGGGACTTGCACTTGTAGTACTCATTCGCATAATACATCGTTGGACAGTTTGGAAATCAGCCATGTTTTCTTCCCATGGGCGTCGCTACCCATGGTGCGTGTGGTGCGAACGCACCCCCCTTTTTGTCCGTAGATTGAAAATACGAAAATTATGTAAGATATCAAAACCCCCAGTTTAGCATTAAACTACGCCAAAATGCAGGAAATCAAGCGTAAAAATTCAAAATTTTCCGACGGGGGCACGTATGTAAAATAAACGAAGGTGGATCATGTAATTAGAGTATAAGTGTATTAAACAAACCATCATGTATTCATATGATTTGTAAGCGTACTATTTAAGTTGGGGTTTCAGTATGTAAATGTACTGACACAAACGTAGTTTGTTAAATACGGAAGCGTCTAGGGCCCATGGTGAAAAAAATTCTAAACCTGTATCTCGTAATTATGCGTTAGCTATAGGCCTGTTTTGTATGTTAATTCAGAAAGTCCGGCATAATGTGTGATATTTTTTAATATCGATGCGTGCTTATGGGAAGCAAAAGTGAAAACAGAACCTTAAAGCTACATACATAATTTCAAATTTATTTCCGGGAAACGCGTAGAAGGCACCTCCGGCAACCTAGGACCCCGGAGCCTAGGCGGTCCCTTGACCATCATCTGTTGGTCTGACAGGATTTGCTTATTTAAGCTTTGTGTAAATCAGTCATATAGGTACGCGTATTGGTTTCTAATGTTCCATAACGTAAAGGTCATCATTTTGTATGTATTAAATATAACTAGAAAGTCAAATGGATTCAGGCACGATGGGTTTTTTTCAACATGGATGTGAGCCTTATAAATGCGAAACAAACGTGAAAATAGAATCATAAATCTGCATATATTATGTTCAGATTTATATCCCGGAAAACGCTTGGAACGCATCTCCGGCGATCTAGGACCCCGGAGCTTCCGGGGCCTAGGCGGCCCCTGGACCCTCACCTGTTGTGCTGTGATAGTCGACCCACCTATCAATTTTCGCTAGATCCGCCCTTGGAAATGAAAAACATTCGCACCCCCCCTTTTCAAATCCTAATGACGCCCCTGCTTCCCATCGTGCAATGCGCACCACGAGTTACTTTAGCTCAACGTAATGTTGTAAGTATAGGCGGCAGCAAGAAATGCAAAAATAAATAAATTTCCCTTAAGCTTTGCCTCTTCAAACGTTTCAAAATAATTCTTTAGGTCTTTATCACTCTTTTATTCTTCTTGGCTGGTTCGGATGGGTTGCATAAATGGATCTATACAGCCGAAAGATGTTGACTTTCTGTACTGGAGCCGACGGAGATTTCCTGTTGAACTCGTGAAGCATGGGCAACAACTCTTGTTGTACCTGTCCTCACACAGGCGTTCTTTGAAACTGTCCACGGATGTATTTCTTGTTTCACACAGAGCTAATAATATTTGAAATGGATTAAATCTAAAGTACTTTTGTAGGCCTACTTTTGAGGGTTTCATTCGATCTGCCCATAAATATCCCAGGAGCAGATATGAGGAGATAGAGTTGCCTCAACTTTTTGGCCTCCTCCTTCCTTTCCACGTTTTGTATAGTATTTTACACTGAACAAATATTTCATGCACAATGATGCATATATCAAAACGTTGGCTTATTTGAGAGTCACTTCCTGTAGAACATTACAGAACTAAAATCCATCTATAGTATTGTTGTAGTACTGTTGTTGTCTAGTCGACATTGCCTACGGGCTCGGGATCGGTTCTCGTACAGATCAAATCTTGTACACCTCGCACGTCCGAGCGTTGAGAGCACGTGGTAACTTTCTATGTGGATTGCTTATGTGCGGAGGTGAAGTTTAAATTGTCTATCAAAATTTTTACTTCTTGGTATGATTTTTTTTAAATTGTTTTCCGGGGCATACTTACTTCTGGTTTCCATCACACTCCATTTTATCGCCAACCAATATTGGTAACATGATTGATGACCATCATGTTCATTCCGCGAAAGCCAGACAATCCCATTTCGACAGCTGTGTTTATATCCTTTGACACGGGGCGCAGTCATTGCTTTTCTTCAACCGCCTATCCCGATCTCCGAACGAATGTTCACAGTGGAACGGCGGCAAACTCACATTTCCAGTAAATCAGTGTCATCTTCCGGTTGAATTTTTCGTCAATGAAATAGCATACAAATATATCTATATATTTCTGAAACGAGTATTTCTTCAGGATTCCAAATATATTATTAAATTAAAATCGGATGTGATATTAGTGGATATGATATCAGCTATTGACGGCCTACGAGTTATACTTCTGATGACTGCCGAATATTTTCCGGAGGTAAAATAATTTCGTTTTCCGTCCAAATAATGACAGTCGCTGTTCAGTCTTTCATTGTGAACAAGGTCAGATTGATAAATTGTCCAATTAGTGCATATTATTTCTTTTAAAACTACTCAAATCAATTTTTTAAATGCATGAACGATGATATTTACAACAATTCAGCATAAAATTGCGACTTTCGTCTGCTGTACGAGAATTGCTCTCTCTCTCGTGGGTTAGAGGTACCTAAAAAGTCAAGTTAATAACTGCTCCCGCACGTGCAGGGAAAGGTCACGTAACCCGCGAAACTCCTCCAAGGGAAGGGTCTTGATCCCAGCATTAGACAGGTAAGTTTTTGTGTCTCTCAAAAAATTGCTTTTATATGAAATTAAAATAAACTGTGAAAAGTGTACGAGAACTAATCCCAAGCCTGTAGAGCAGATAAATGCGACAGAATTTACCGCCCACTATTCCCCAGACTCTGTGCCAGAACAGTTTCAGGCAAATATCAACACGAATGCTGATATGGCTCACTTTTGTTTTGAGCCCCCATCGAAATCTTGACGGATCAAATATTTAATTGTCCGAATTCTGTCTGGTCCTACGATTTTCTGTCACTGTTCCAATTGGTTATGATGTTATATTCTGTCATATATAAGGCAGCATTATTGTAAAGTCATATTAATAAGAATAAACCCTTTCCTTTAATTATCGGACATGAAATCTTAGAATGATTCATTCCAATGTCACATATATACTCTCACCATTAGTCTTATTACTAATGGAATTCTCTTCAATTCTACTTTTGTTGTACATACAATATATAAAACCTTTGTGGAGCAGGTTCCACTTCAATAACCAAAATAAATGTCCTTGTAATAGACATGTCCAAAAGTTGAGACTGAAGTGAATATATACATGTATATACGGTATGATATATAGACGGATCTGAACATAAAGATGAAACTACTACGTATATTTGTCAAATGGAAACAAAATTTACAAACATGTACAGTAAATAGTTCTACCAGATATGTTAAAATAGTTCAATGTGCGACTGTAAAACCAATCGCCCAAATCATTTCATTCTCTGTTATCAAATATCTGGGATATTGTTCTTTTTACATTTTAAGGTGGCTCCCTGGTTACAAGAATGGCTGTTCTGCGCAGCTTTTTGCGCATAGTAATTACCTCCCTTGTAATCGTACTCTTGTGTGCGAATGGATAGAATGAGATACTGTGACATGCTGCGTTTACTAGGCATCCCTTGTGACGTCATGATGTCGAATGGCAAACTCTTTGTTGGCGTGGCATTTTTCGACGTCATGACGTTGCATTGTTGCGACTTCATGCAAAATGGCGGGAAAAAGTGTGGGAGTAGGTAGATTCGAAGCGCTAGTCATGCCCTTTTTATACGCCCGCCAAAGGCGGACGTATTATGTGATGGCGGTTTCCGTCCGTGTGTCCGTCTGTCCGTCCGTCGTGTCCGGTCTATATCTGGGACAGTTTTCTGTCTACAGTTCTAATTTTTGGTGAGTGGATACCCTATGGGGAGACGATGTGTCGCGTACCAAAATGAAGGTCAAGGTCAGGGGTCAAAGGTCACTGGCCTAAAAAACAGGAAATCACTGAAGTGTTCGAGTCCGGTCTATATCTGTGAATGTTTTCTATCTACAGTTGCAATTTTTTGTGATTGGATACGCTATGTGGAGACGATGTGTCGCGTATCAAAATTGAGCTCGAGGTCAGAGGTCAAAGGTCACTGTTGCCTAAAATCAGGAAATCATTGATCGTTGACAGTTTACTATCTACAGTTCTAATTTTTGGTGAGTGGATGCCCTAGGGGGGAACGATGTGTTGCATACCAAATGTAGGTCGAGGTCAGAGGTCAAAGGTCAGTGTGACTGAAAAATCACGAAATCATTAAAAATTTCAAATTTTTTGTGAGTGGATTCAATAGGGGGAAATGAAGTGTCGCATACCAAAATATAGGTCAAGTTCGAAGGTCAAAGGTCACTGTGTCCCGAAAATCAGGAAATTATTTAAAATAACATTTCTTTGTGTCAGTAGATACATTAGGGGTACACGATGTGCACAAATCAAAATGTAGGTCACGGTCAAAAATCAAGGTCACTGTGACCCCAAAATCGTGAAATGGTTAAAATCATGATTTTTTTTAGTCCATTGAGAAATTACAGGTAGCTGTTTTGTCATGTACCAAAATTTAGATCCATGTCAATAGTCAAGATCACTGTGACCCCAGAATCAAGGTCAAAGGTCAGTGTGACCTAAAAATCAGGAAACCCTGTTATCGCGATTTCTCAGGAACTACTGCATGGGTCTTTCTCAAATTTGGTACACAGGTTCCCCTTCGGGTCTAGTTGTGCAAGATACCTTTTTTGGTCCGATTCGAAAATCCAATATGGCCACCAGGCAGCCATCTTGGATTTCCCCATGAAACTTTGTTATCGTCATTTCTCAGGAAGTACTTTATGGATCTTTCTCATATTTGGACCACAGGTTCCCCTTAGGGTCTAGTTGTGCAAGATACCTTTTTCAGTCCGAATCGAAAATCCAATATGGCTACAAGGCAGCCATCCTTGATTTCCCCATGAAACCTTGTTATCGTGATTTCTCAGGACCTACTACATGGATCTTTCTCAAATTTAGTACACAGGTTCCCCTTGGGGTCTAGTTGTGCAAGATACCTTTTTTGGTCTGATTCGAAAATCCAATATGGCCACCAGGCAGCCATATTGGATTTCCCCATGAAAATTTATCGTCATTTCTTAGGAAGTACTGCATGGATCTTTCTCAAGTTTGGTACACAGGTTCCCCTTGGTGTCTAGTTGTGCAAGATACCTTTCCTGGTCCGATTTGAAAATCCAGTATGGCCACCAGGCAGCCATCTTGGATTTCCCCATGAAACTTTATCGTCATTTCTCAGGAACTACTGCATGGATCTTTCTCAAATTTGGTACACAGGTTCCTCTTAGGGTCTCGATATGCAAGATGCCTTTTTTGGTCCGAATCGAAAATCCAATATGGTCACCAGGCGGCCATCTTAGACTTCCCCATGAGATTTTGTTATCATGATTTCTCAGGAAGTACTGCCTGGATCTTTCTCAAATTTGATACACAGGTTCCCCTTGTGGTGCAGCTGTGCAAGATGCCTTTTCTGGTCCGATTCCAAAATCCAATATGTCCATCAGGCGGCCATCTTGGATTACCCCATGAAACATTGTTATTGTGATTTCTCAGGAACTATTGCATGGATCTTTGTTAAATTTGGTACACAGGTTCTCCTTGTCGTCTAACGTTGTGCAAGATACCTTTATGGTCTTCGAAAATCCAATATGGCCAACAGGCGGCCATCTTGGATTTTCCCATGCAACTTTGTTATCGTGATTTCTCAGGAAGTACTGCATGGATCTTTCTCAAATTTGGTACACAGGTTCCTTTTATGGTCTAGTTGTGCAAGATACCTTTTTCGGTCCGAATCGAAAATCCAATATGGCCACAAGGCGGCCATCTCAAATTTCCCCTTGAAACATTGTTATCGTGAATCCTCAGCAAATATTTCATGGATATTTCTGAAATTTGATACACAGGTCCCACCCGGGGCCTAGTAGTGCAAGATACCTTTTTTGGTCCAATCCGAAAATCCAAGTTACGCTTCAAATTAATACGGTATTCTCGAGTTGTGACATTGCATCACAAGAGTCGGCAGATCAAACGGTGGGGCACATTCTATATATTGACTATAGAGAATATCCATACCTTCACCCTCCATATCAAGGAGTTCAAATAATTCGGAATTAAAATGTATTTCTTCAAATTTTAAATCAGTTTTCTTCAGTCCATGCGGTAGCAAGTGAACTGCTCCACCCTTTCGTCTGCCGGCGGGTCAGCTACATCAAGGGATGTCACTCTTGTGACTCAATGTCACAACTCGACAACTGTATAGACTACTGCATGTTTCGATCCAAAGGAGATAATCAGGATTAAGGAACTTTCGAAGTTTCAACATTACTGCGTGGACTGGATCCCTTCAGTATTAAGTATTGTACCATCTTACTATTTTCGAGCTTGGTATCTTTAAAGAGATATCTCAAACTAGCCCAGTAAACAGAACAGAATTAGCATTCGTTCCTAATTATAAAATCTTAAGTATGTTTCATAGCTCATGCCAAAGTGTCAAAGAAATTGGTCCTCGCTTCCAGTACCCAATGATGACATGTGCAAAAAAGTAAATAAATAAAAATACTACAAAACAAAGGCGAAGGATCCTCCGTATATGTACATTCACTTTCAGACTAACTTTGCTCATTTCTCTTGTATTATAACAACCGACATAAGTACAGTTTCTAGAAATCTTGAAACTCCTGAAACTTAGATTATATCTTGGTGTTTTTCAGTGTCCCTTTTCCAATCTTTTTCGCTCAGCTTCGAAATTCTGTAAACAAAATTACAAATCAATCATTTGTTCTTAGTAACAATGGACAAAAATATCCTCTAGTCATTAGCTTACAATTATCGGACAATGGTGGGCGCCAAGATCCTTCAGGATCTCTCGTTTGAAAATGACGTCACTGTGACGTCATCATGGTGGCCATCTTTGATTTCTTTTTCTTTTTGCATTTTCTAGTTGAGCTTGACCCACACATATAGTGTGGTAAGTGTCAGTAAGCTTACTCTAGCTTTAGGGATAGCGAAAATATATAGGGTGGGGCATCTCCATCTCGCCTGTAACTGGGGTATGGTCCCATGTCAGCGATTATCTCCGTCGTCTGATATGATAAAAAAAAAGTTCAACGGAATACCGAGAATTCAATGCAGATTAATTTAAAGGTGGCTCACTACTGTGTGGGGGAACATGTGGTGATGAGCGGAATATGAGTTTCCCGATAATGTTTACTATAGTGGTTCACGTGCTACTATTTGTAACTACTGTGGGCATGATTTTGAAATTGTTTCACCAAGCTAGCCACCTGATTGGCTGATAAATGTAGTTTGAAATTCGCACAGGATTTATAATACATGTAGGACTGAATTCAGATATGATATTCCGTGATATATCTGAGTTTACTGAGATTGGGGGTTAATATCGCTCTGAAGTCGGGTATAATATTCAGTGATACTATATCTGAGATTGGTACATACATTCATCCATCTTTGTTTTCTCATTACCATCATATCTCAAGAATAAATATGACTAGATACACCAAACTTACATCACACATCCATGTGGTCACAAAACAGTATCCTATTGAAAATCGGTGTGATTGACCCAGTTTTTGGGTCACCAGGTCAGTTTATGTCAATTTGCCACCATTAAATTAGCTGGAAATGACAGTCTGGAAGCACCAAACTGGCATAACACATGCATGTGGTCAAAGAGCAGAAGTCCATCGCAAATGAGATTGACCTATTTTTTGGGGGTCACTGGGTCAAAGTGGTTCCCTTTGTCACCTATTGGTTTTTAACTACCGTAACCCAAGAATGATTATGCCTAGGCTAGCTAACCTTACACTGGACACATACATGTACTTGGGCTTGTGCATGTTCAAAGTAACCGGCCCAATCAAAGGGCTACTTTGAATGTCATGTATCAAAAACTCTGACTGGTGGGATTTCTTAACAGTCAGTATAGTAATCCCTCTAATAATTCAATCACAGGAAGTGACATTTTCTACTATAAAATAAGGGGTGATCACTCAGTCGACAAATTGGTTCAAAATCATGCATATACATGTAATCCATTATTTCTTCAGTATTTCAATGATTTTAGAGGGTGTTCAAATTTATTAGAAGAGCCAATTAAATTTTGTTCCAAAAATTGGGGGTGATTGATTTTGATAGGGGGAACGAATTATTAGAGGTATTACCATATTATAAATGCGTCTCGATCTTGATAATTTGTGTGAATTACTGTCTCGTAATTAGAGAAATGGAGAGACAAAACATGATGAACACGGGTAAATATTTATCAATATGAAATATACTGACAATTTCATTTAAAGACATGCATTTTGTTAAATGTTTTCATGGTATCAGCAAATACATGTATATAATAAAGAGTAAAATGATGTATTTCGATGAATTATCCATGGAACAGCTAGCCACTGGCTACAATACATCCATCCATCCATCCACAATAAGTGTACTCGCATGGACAGCATCGATAAGCATGTCACGTTTTAATAGTACATGTGCATTCATATGGGTCAATCAGAACTCGTTCACTGTGCAGTATAAAGATGGTCAATAAACATTGTCTCGAATATCATGTACACTGCCTCCGCAGTTTGTCGGAGTTTGTCGGCTGATAGACTCCTGCTAATATGCTGATCACAAGGCCGACCTGATTTGACTGAAGACAGTATTAACATGTCAGTTGTACATTATCATGCAGGAATAAACAACAGTGATATTTCATCAAATTGCTTATTTAGAATATTAGACAATTATAGTGTTGATTACCTAATAATCTATATATTTTAAAAATACACATAGATTTCTAGTGCAATAATCAACAAACAACAACACTGGAATTTTAGCATCAATAATGGCCATCTCCAGCTGACACTGTAGGCCTACTACTACACTTTTCCTGAAGAAATAAGCGCACGTGCTTGAGCATATACATGTAAGTCTGGAACTTGTGGATGGCTTGTTGTATGAGATACATGTTAAAGTGCAAACAACACATCGTTTACATAATGAACATCATTGTATGGACTAGATGCAGGCTGAGTGGTTTAGAGCAGTTGCATAATCATTTACTGCTGACGATTTGGTTCCAAACTTTGGGACTGCTGGTCCAAGTCCCACACGAATCTGGCCCATCCTATCTGTTTTACCAAGAATTAAATGCCATCCTAGAAATAATTTCATACGAGTGTTACTCACTTTCTAAATGGCATTAGTAAAAGTATATGAAAGGCAAAATTTAGGTTGGTCCCGAGATCATATTGTTTAGCCGTATGCCTGGCATGAAACAAAGTCAAGGACACATGACAGTGCTTCAAACTGACAATTAGGTCATTGTCACTTGATTGGTTGTTTAGCACGACCAGCCCATATCTATATTTTGAGGGCGAATAATTAAAATAAATGAGGGATTTTCATTTTCATGAGTAAAACTTACTCATTTTCTATATTCTAATACAATCAGTTTACAATTTAATAATTAATAATAAATAATTATACATGTAGCATCTAGCATGTGTATTTAAAAAATCGAGGTCATGCTAAACAACCAATCAAGTGACAATGGCCTTAATACTAAAGAAATTGGAAAATAGGTCTAATAATCGAACAGCTTTGAATATTTATAGTCCCATGGTTAGATGGGCAAACAAATCACTGATTGAAGGTTACAGTTAAAGGTTCATATCACCAGACATCACGAGGCAATGCATACAATAACCGAGTCTGGGGACAACAATATGTCTAACTTGATCCTTTCCAGCTGCACAAAGACTCAGTACATGGAGAATCTACCCAAATAAATGAATCCAGCATTCCCAGTGTAAATACAAGTAAATGGCTCCTCTCGCAGATCTGGGTGTGATGTTATGTGGGCAATGACCTCATTCCACATCTCATGATGGTTAAAGATTCTGATCTCGAGGTGTCCGCATTGGATGATGAATGGTACCCTGAATTGTATTTGTCTGTCTGGGAAATTTGCCCCGGCCATCCAATGCTGATTAAACATGCAAAGTTCAGCTAAATATTGTCAATTAAAATGGGGCGAATTATGGCACAATCAGACAATGGTGAAATGAAGGAAAGATGACTATGGCAAAGGA
This sequence comes from Hanleya hanleyi, assembly GCA_036873755.1. Classification (NCBI taxonomy): domain Eukaryota; kingdom Metazoa; phylum Mollusca; class Polyplacophora; order Lepidopleurida; family Hanleyidae; genus Hanleya; species Hanleya hanleyi. The sequence continues at coordinate 19,834 of JAVTVY010020902.1, forward strand.
AAAATAAATTTTCTATGACTATATACATGTAGCTATTTTAAATCTATTAAAGTTATATTTAAATTTATTTGATGCTTTTTGTACCGATTTGATTGTTTTACTCTGTTTCGCAGAAAATATTCTACTCTGTTTCGCAGAAAATATTCTTGTACCTTTCTATGTTTTATACTTTAGGCCTATAGATGCTGAATTTAGTGATGAAAGTTATAAAACAATATACATGTACTCGTACAAGCGATTTTTACGATTATTGTCCTCAAATTACGTTGTTTGACCCAAGATAATTTCCACCTGTCTCTCAACTATCAAGTCTCAACAAGTTCACATTTCTGAGAACCTACTACATTGCATTACAGATATTTGAAAAACCGAAGTTGCAGCGTCACATGGTAGTGAGCTATTTATAGAGCTATTACAGAGGGCTCGTAATTGATTGAATCAGTATCTTGTGTTAGTCAAATCTGTGAAAGATGTTAATCACACTCTAGTGCCTGTACTACAGTTTGGTTTGCAAGAGTGATCACTCTAATATCACTCTCCATCAGGGCCGTAGCCAGGATTTTCTGAGGGGTGGTTCGCCGTCACTCCAAAAGGGCACATCATGGGGTTTGCTGTATGGGAAAAGGGGACAATAGAGGGTTCGCTTCAGTGTTTGAAAATGGCATTTATATGAGAAAAATATAATATTTCCGAAAGGGGGGTTCGCCCGAACCCAGAAAACCCCCCTTGGCTATGGGCCTGCTATCCATGGCAATTCCAGTTTCCAAGAGAAAGTTCATATATTCATTCATTCATTCTTTATTTCTATACATGAATACGTACAGAAAATGTTGAAACAAAGATAAAATATTACATTTACATAATAAAAGTTATATTGTGACATGACATAATCACCCCAATCGGGAAAGCCAGTTCATTCCAATTTTTTAGTAGGTTGCAGTTGAAGTGGTCCTAGTGACGGGAGATACTGTGAGCTGTGATGATCTCTCCAGAAGCATTTCGTATACATAAACTGCCCTATTGTTGGGGAAAGATGGGTGGGTGGGTTAATCAGGAAATAGAATTTTTCGAGGTCAATTATATGTAGTTGCCCCAATAGGTGACAGCATTTGTTGATGATGTTATATAGAATGTTTCGAAGTTTCATATGCTCTCCTGGATAAAAACTTGGGCAAGTGATGAAAAGCGAGAGTGATCACTCTCCTTAAAACCCAAAGACTCCTGAATCACTCGCTGTTCAACTGTATTTATAATTTTTTTTTTTCTAGAATTTTTGCATTAAAGGTGACACGTTTTTAGCCTGAAGGTTATTACATGTGCACAAATAGATCATGTGACATGGATGATGAAGGACAAGGACAGCACTCGTGTTTACAGGAAATACTAGCTTATATACATGGTGACCTTGGCTATGGCAGGTGCACCATTCTGCTCAATGTACATGTACTACATGTATCTCTGTGGAGAATGGCTTGGATAGGATTTTATACACACGCTGATCTGAATGTTCACTGATCAATCGTGCTTTCTCTCTGCCGACGTAATTATTACAGTTCAGGCGTGTGACATTTATTTCCTCACTCACCTGTCTTGATCCATGCATCTTACTATAATTTCAAACCCTACCCATGTGGTTTCCGGTTGTGAAAAGGAATAGGAACCAACGTTGTGATATGACTGAAATAGTTGAAAGCAACGTTAAATCATATTCACTCACTCAGTAGTGACTACTATAATTTCAGCAACTGTCTCCGTTTGTCTGGTCCATATGGCCACAATTTTGGTTGAAATGTCATTAAAATTTGTCAGGACAGTATTGTGGGGAACCTAAGAAAAATTCATTTCTGAAAATTGCATCATGTGCCCATTGGTCGCCACAAGGCTCTAAAACTTTGTCAGAATAGCAATGAAGTTGGGGAAAGTGCCTTAAAGCCCCCCAAAAATTCAAAAGGGTATTTAAGTTAATGCCCACAGGGGCTGGGAACATAAAATGTACATGTACACACTGTAACATGTGTGAGGGAGTCCCAGAACTCAGAAGTGAGGATAGATGGTGAATTAAAAATGGCATTAAACGCCCACTGGGAGCCAGGAATATAAAGTTGTCTGGTCGGTACCTCCGGTAAGGTCACAGTTTTGGTCGAAAGGTCTTGCCAGTTTCTAGCTGTGGGGTCACTGGGGGTTCGACCTAATTGAAACTGAATTAAGTAATGAGCATCAAACACCCATTGTCATCATCCGAACGCATGGTACCATCATATGTAGATACTTCTGTTCATAGCCATGCGGTAACAGCCATTTTCCGGGTGTATTAGTGTGTGTCCAAAGGATCACAGCTAATTGGATCTGTGGGACCCCCAATCGTCACAATCACATTTATTTAAAAGGAAAACACACCTCTAGCCCCCTTGGTGGGTCTCTAAGTGTCCCCATCACAAAATAGAACCACTAGTGTTCATGTGAACTATCGCCGATTTTATTTCTTCCAACTATTGTAGGCTGTTCATAAAATTGACCTTCTTAAGGAAGAACAAACAACTATGAATCAGGAGTGTGAGAAACAAAGTACGGTAGCTAATCTCCACAACCTATGTCTGGTCCTGCGCAGTATTCCACAGTCATGCCCCTCGTGTACTATGACCCAGGTCAAATATTTAACAAGAGCCCAAGGGGCTTCAACATACGCCCGTATATCTGGAATTACACTGGTCCGAATTTCAAGGTTGTTTAATGGCCATGAATGATCCCAATTGGTAGCTAGCAATGCAGAGAAAGGTCTACGATTTTGTGCTTCTGAGAATGTAACATATCACATCTTATATTGATTGATAAATTAAAATGGGCTTAACTCTTGGTAACCAGGTGACCTTGAAACAAGAGCCGAGAGTTCACATATCCCACTCTGCAATCGACGTAAGTCAAAACACAAGAAAATGGTAGTTTTCCTTCAAATGGATTCCTTTCAGGCGAGAACATTTTTCATGAAGGTAGAAAGATGTGATGAACGAAACACATATAGGCAGCTATAAACTTGATTCAGTTTTGGGGGACTGTGACGTTGACCTTTGACAAATTGATCTCTCTTTGCCATGCGAGTAAGGTATACCCAAACTTGTGTACCAATCCATATCTTGAAACTAGAGATATCGCATGGACAACAAATGTATGGATGGACAGAACGCAACATCGCATTACACGACCTCGTCTTCGACAGGTATATGCAAATGTGACTTTTAATGATTTCTGGATTTTCGGGTCGCAGTGACCTTGACCTTTGACCAACATTTTGGTATGTAACACATCGTGCCACTCTAATGTATCTACTGGCACAAAAACAAAGTTATTTTTAATGATTTCCTGATTTTGGGGTCACAGTGACCTTGACCGTGACCTAAATTTTGGTTCACGACACATCGTCTTCCCTCAATGTATCAATGGACACAGAAAATCACGATTTTTAACAATTTCATGGTTTTGGAGGTCACAGTGACCTTAATCTTCGGCCTTAACCTACACTTTGGTATGTGACATCATGTTCCCCTAATGTATCCAGTGACACAAAAAAAAAGAAATTTTAAAGATTTCATGATTTTTGGGGTCATAGTGACCTTGACCTACATTTTAGTACGTAACACAGATGAGCATGTCCTAACGATCTATGGACAAAGAAAAATAATTTTAAAGTTTTATTGATTCTGGGGTCACAGTGACCTTGACTATTGACCTTGACCTAAATTTTGGTACATGACAAATCGTCTCCCCTTAATATATCGATGGACACAAAAAAAACTCATGATTTTTAACGATTTCATGATTTTGGGGTCACAGTGACCTTTGACCTTCGACCTTGACCTACATTTTGGTATGTGGCACATTGTGTCCCGCTAATGTATCTACATGTACTGACAAAAAAATAATAATTTCAAAGTTTTATTGATTCTGGGGTCACAGTGACCTTGACTATTGAACTTGACCTAAATTTTGGTACATGACAAATCGTCTCCCCTTAATATATCGATGGACACAAAAAAAACCCATGATTTTTAACGATTTCATGATTTTGGGGTCACAGTGACCTTTGACCTTCGAACTTGACCTAATTTTTGGTCCCTATTGAACCCACTCACAAAAAATTTGAAATTCTTAATTATTTCCTTATTTTTCGATCACACTGACCTTTGACCTCTGACCTTGACCTACATTTGGTATGCAACAAATCGTTTCCCCCCCCCCCTGGGGCATCCATTCACCAAAAATTAGAACTGTAGATAGAAAACTGTCAATGATCATTGATTTTCTGATTTTTAGGCAACAGTGACCTTTGACCTCTGACCTCGACCTCAATTTCAGTGCGCGACACATCGTCTCTACCTAGTGTATCGATCCACTCAAAAAAAATTGCAACTGTGGATAGAGAACATTCACAGATATAGACCGGACACGAACACTTCAGTGATTTTCTGTTTTTCAGGCCAGTGACCTCTGACCTCGACCTTCATTTTGGTACGCGACACATCGTCTCCCCGTAGGGTATCCACTCACCAAAAATTGGAACTGTAGATAGAAAACTGTTCAAGATATAGACCGGACATGAGGGACGGACGGACGGACACACGGAGGCCTTCGATGTCATTAAATTGAAAAGTGCAGAAAACATGGAATATTGATTTTTATTTGAGCATACAACATGTATTAACATTGAGTGTATAAACACAGTTCACTATTAGATCGGAAATGCTATTCAATTTAACTGTGGACATCTGCTTGTGGAAGTCGTATTGGGGCAATCTGCAAATGATGCACTGGTTATCAGTGAAATTGTACTGATAGAAATATAGTTCAAAGATTGCCTCTCGTTGGCATACAAAAAAAGACTTTCTAGATAAATATTTTCATCATATTATATCTTGTTAGAAAGCTTGGAGTATAATCTTTGAAAGTATGTAGGCGTTGATTTATATATATTCGCTTAATTCATATTCATGACAGTGTTGATACCAGCTTGGAACTGTTAAAAATGCCAGTACATAGGGAGTTAAACTTTAATACAGCATTATCAGTTCTAGCCGCCTCGTTTCTGTGTAGGACCGACTGTGGCAAATATGGCAGCGCTCAGATGATTGAGAATAAGGCACAGAAATGGATAAAATAATACTCTCTATCTTCAGTGGCAAGAGATATTTGATTTAAGTAAACACCTTCACAATAGAGACTTATTTGAATTGAGTGCAAAGCAATCCTTTAATGAGCTTTGTGTTAAATCGTTTTAACAGTTAATTGCCCTGTTAGTTGAACAAAGATCATAATCCAATCATCATTGATCTGATAATGCGTGTAGTTTTATCAGCATTAAACAGCCAAAATCCGATTATCACAGATGTACGTGGATAAGAACTACTTTCCTCCATCACTGTCACGTGTCATTGTGTTAGAAATACTTGTGAGTACTGGTAACATATACCATTCTGTGTCAGTATTGTCGTCAGAGTGTGATTTCAATAAGAAGAATGGGCGTGGACAGCGATGGTGAACTAGCATCGTAACCATGGTAACTCAACACTAAAAAAGTCAATAATACCAGAATGTGTGGAAAAAAGAGAAACAGGAATTTTGGGGCAAATCATTGAAGCCCATGTATGGTATCAGACTTGTGACAGAACTTGTTTGAGTTGAGTGAGCTGACTAAATTGTGTTCAATATATACTCCACACTTTTCTTCACTACTACATGATCCCCCCCCCATGCTGCTCTTGAGGATTGGCCTGGGGTGTTGTTGTGCATGGTAAGAATAGGGAATAGACCTCAGCTCCTCAGATAGCTTGTCGTAAGAGGCGACTAACTGGGACATCCGTGGGGCTCCCATGTGTAAAAAGGAATAGAACCTCTCCTGTGGAATTCCTGAGTGTGAAAAGGAACAGGATCCTACCTTTGGGTTCCTGGGTGTGAAAAGGAATAGGACCCAAATGTCATGATATGACTGAAAGGTTGTTGAAAGCAACGTCAAATCATACTCACTCACTTACTCATTATGATATGGTACAATTCATACAGCCCTGTGGGTCTCCCGGGGATTGACCTGGGGCGTCATTGTGCACACTCCAGGTCATGGTAACAATAGGCCTCAGCCTCTCAGAGAGCTTGGGCCAAGAAAAAAAATATGTCTGTTTCCGGTTACCCGACCGAGTCTAGATAAATCGTGCGACTCTAAAAATTTTATCAGCAAATTCCAACGAAATCTACCAAGGCCGCGTTTTACGACAACAACAACAACAACCGTAAAGCGGCGCGCCCACAGTCAGCATACCGTAAAGTGTGACTGAAGCTACCGACCGCATGGCATGGCGGCAGGTTGACGATCTTTTCAGGAAATAAAGCACCTACTTCTAGGTCGGGATTCGAGAAATCAGCAACCCGATTACGCTTCAGTCGACTTGATCATGTTTACCAGGACAATTTTAAACATATTCTCCATCAACTTCGAAAGAAATCTACTGATTTGATGGCTTGAAATGACGTTTGTTAAAGCAGTGTTTAGCGGACACGGCAGCTTGCAAGTGGTGTTCGTTTTCAGCGAAATCGGCGACGACACAGTCAAAGCTAGTCGCCGTCAAAGTCTAACCGACCGGTACCATTTCTCCGCTAAAAAATCCAAAATTTCCCCGACTTGTTTTATTATGAATGCATTGAAATAAACCCCAAGATTCAAGCAAGTAATAATTCTTCTGTTTTCGAGAAATGGCTTGTTCAAATCATTGTACTGTTGTACAGTCAGGAATCGCGTCTCGTTTCTCAAATTGTTCGAATTAGCTAGTCGCTGGTACAAACCTCCATGATGTTCAAATTAATTTCCCATTTCATTTTATGTTGTATATGTCAATTTTTTCTTCAGGCTTTTCCAGAAAATAAGTACACTCTCCCTATGGAAGGCACTGAAATTCCACATGGAATTTTGTATTTTTCACAAAAAAAATCATCATTTCTGGGCGGAAATCCTTGAAATATATTGTTTTGCATATCAAGTTAATAAATTAAAACGATACTCGTTTTGGTGGTAAACAGCAGTCAAACACATTATTGGCAATTCTCATTTCCATAATATCAGTACAATAACTGGTTTCAGCAGAACTTATTGAAATATCAAGATTTGCTGGATCCAGTAGAGATAAAAATACCAACAATATATTTTGAGGGTATATCTTTTGGGGGATAAGATCTTTTGAATATCTGAAAATATGGGGGGATGTGTCCTGGGAGAATATGTTAAAGTGGGTGGGAATGTTATACAATCAAGAATATATTTGTAGACCATTGTATATGGGACAGGAGTACTGGACATCAAAATAAAATTTATTTCCAAAATAAATTTTTTTTTGGCCCTACCTACTCTATTTTTTTCTGGCCCGTAATCGGAAACAGACATATATTTTTTTTTGGCCTTGTCATAAGAAGTGACTAACTGGGGCATCTGTGGGGTTCCCGGGTGTGAAAAGGAATAGGACCCCACCTATGGGGTCCCTGGTGTTAAAAGAAATAGGACCCTACCCATGTGGTTTCCGGGTGTGAAAAGGAATAGGAACCAAACGTCGTGATATGACTGAAATAGTGTTGAAAGTGACGTTAAATCATACTCACTCACTTGCTCACTACTATATCCTGCAATTCATACACAGCTTTTTAGGGCTGGTAAAAGAAAAGTTCTCGGTTTCCTTCAGAGATACTCCAGTTTGTTTTTGTTTTTCCTTAAAGGGGTTTCATTACAAGAACCTTTCCCATATCAGCCACAAAATGTGTCCTTCAAAGTTTGTTCTGAATGCGACGTTAAACATTAATTCTCTCTCTCTCTCTCTTTCAAAGTTTGTCAATTTCTGGCAATAGACATGATAGAGATAAGTGGCAGAATCGCATGTTATAAGATAGGAAAGCAAATTCAATTCCAGGTTTAGGTATGATGAAAATGAAGTGGAAAGTTGAGTTCTTCCTTCAGATAGGTAAAATTTTGACTAATGTCGACATTTTTGAGCCAGGGATATTCTAGCTTCATTATTCATTCTCAAATGTCCGACTTTCTGTAATGAAACCCCTTAATTTTTAGTTAAAATTTCTATTTTTACCCAGAATTATCAAGAGAACTTTTTACATGCATACATGTAGCTGCAGCTTTACAAATTGTAGGCTAGACAAACTGGACAAACATATCGCCGTTCAGCATCTAAGTGTGTGGCTGTTAATATCAAATGTGGAGTGCTACGCATGTAAAAATGTAGTTCTCGGCAACATGAATGCGTCCACAAGAGATGAATGTGAATCGAGGGTCGCATCCATGATTTTTCCACCACACTTTTATACAACCTCCAAACTAGGTTATCTCCCCTTTTGCCATGGCGATTGACCCTGCCTTCAATCACTTTACTTATAGCCCTGTACCAAAACATCATTCAACAAAACCTGAATCATACCAGCCAAACAGTCCTTATCAACATACTAAAATAGTCAGATATCTAATTTTTCATATGTGAATGTATCGGGAAAAAAACACTGCTGATATTTTTTCAAACAAACGACCATTAGCTTTGATGTAGTGTTGTTATTGTGGAGAGGTGAACAGTTGTTTAATTATTCACCAATTGTTGATTTTCTTTTGTTTGCCGAATCCCCCAAATGTGCTGCATTTGATTAATTCTGTTTAACAAGTTGTTGTGATACAGAGCAGTTCGGATAATTTTGCACTGTTAATATCCCTCAAAGTCTACATGACTTGGTGAAGACCCGCTGTACAGAGAATGCCACTGCTTTTGGTTGCCCTCGGTAAGTTAATGAAATCACGGTGGATCGACATGGCATAAGGGGAGATAACCCTGTTTGGAGGTTAACTTTTATATTGTTTTTCAGTCAGTAATATTGTTACTATTTTTATTTTTCTCAAAATTAAGATAAACAAAGAAATTTGTATTAATTTTTATTAAATTATATCCTAAAATCACAGATTGTTGTCAGTGTTATATTATTTTGCGGTGTTCTTTTTGCTATTATACATGATGTATACTCCAAAGGGTGGACAAAACCCATAGTGAGTTAACACAATGACAGTGGACTGACGAGGCAGACATGTGAGAGTACAGCGGTCTCAATCTTCACACCTGAGCGAACTGTGTTCTATCAAATCAGTAAACGTGTGAACTGGCAAAATGTGTGGGTCAATATGCATCATATTACATGTACAATGTACCATTCCATTTAAAGAAAGGATTCTTATGCTTATTTTGGCAACTTGAAAATATGCTAATATCGATAAGTACAAGTATTTCCCCTTAATGAAGCATACATGTAGCTTCATTGTTTACATGTAGCAGATACACACCTTTAGTGTGCTTCTCATGCACACCTTCCTGGTGCAATGCTTTGATGCACATCTTCTCAATGTGCTCCTCTCATGCTCTATTTCACATGTTTCCCATCTGCTGCTCTCATGCACACTTTCTCAGTATCGGGAAAATTAAGATTTAATGTCACGTTCAGCAATATTTCAGATATATAGCGACGATCAAATAAAATTCTAAGTATTCAGGTTAATAACTTAGTAATCCAACACATAAAAAACATACACACATTAAAAGTTATACAACAAACCGACCCAAGACACAGTCCTCTTTCACCCGACTAAAAAGATCTTCTAAAGTAGCTGTTCGGTAAAAAGAATCGCTTACAATCTTAAAATCTAAACAGTCGATAAGAATATGATTCATTGTGAGATCTTCATGGCATGAATATTCTCATGCATACCTTCACATTCTGCTGCTTTCATGCACACCTTCCCAGTGTGCTGCTCTCTTGCACACCTTCCCAGTGTGCGTGTGCTGCTCTCACGCACACTTTCCTAGTGTGTTGCTCTTGCACACCTTCCCAGTGTGCAGCTCTCATGCACACCTTCCCAGTGTGCTGCTCTCATGCACACTTTTCCAGTGTGCTGCTCATGCACAGTTTCCCGCTCATGCACAGGTAACGGTTCCAATCATGCACAGTTTCCCTGCAGTGTGCTGCTCATGCACACCTTTCCAGTGCTGCTCTCATGCACACATTCCCAGTGTGCTACTCTCATGCACAACTTCACAGTGTGCTGCTCTCATGCACACCTTCCTAGTGTGCTGCTCTCATGCACACCTCTCTAGTGTGCTGCTCTCATGCACACCTCAGTGTGCTACTCTCATACGCAACTTTCCTGTGTGCTACTGTCATGCTCCCCTTCCTAGTGTGCTGCTCTTATATGCAGCCCCTGCATCTCCCATATTCCATCCCCATCATCTACTTTGCGACCTGTCATGCCTGTACAGTTAAAAGTCTGATAATTCAATGACTTTATTAACAATCAACCACTCCCAAATTTTGTTTTGAATGATCAGGATTTGAATGATTAGGATCATCCTAATAAATTAGATGATTTTTTCGCGAATCTTCAGGGCAGGGGCAAAATTGGGGGCAGGCAATGATGATAAACGAACTTGAACAGAGCCTTTGACAGCACCATCAAAAAAAAGTATGACCAGCATGTTTGTATACAAAACACAATTTTGTTCTCTGTCAGTTCTGCTGTGGAGTTCACATTATGATAATTTGCAACACACAGGACCAACCCCACATATTATGGAATTAAAAGCTTGACATGTGACTGGATTAATTTAAGCCGATTTGTACAATCCAAAGCGCTTTTCGCATAAAAATAGATCTCACGTGAAGTTAACATATGTTGTTGGAGGTAAATGTGCATTACGAACGTGCATGTTAAACATAGATCTATGATGGCCCATAAATAATATGTCTACGTACTGCCCATCCTGTTTATTTCACCCACCTTGTCGATTAAACTTAACAGTGTTTTTATACGCATGCCCGAGAGGCAGATTATGCGATGGCAGTTTCCGTCCATTTTTCCATCCCCTCATGTCTGGTCAAAAGCTGAGACAGTTTTCTATCTAGAGTTCCAATATTCGGTGAGTGGATACCCTAGTGGCAGATGATGTGTCATGTACCAAAATGGAGGTTGAGGTCAGAGGTCAAAGGTCACTGGCCTAAAATACAGGAAATCATTGACAGTTTTCTATCTTCTGTTCCAATATTTTGTGAGTGGATCCATATCGGGAGACAAGATCTCACATACCGAAATGGAGGTCTAGATCAGAGACCAAAGGTCACTGTGGCCTAAAAAGCACAAAATTCTTGAAAATTGATTTTTTTTGTTTGTTAGTGGGGTTCATTCGGGAGAAAAGATGTGTTGCATACCAAATTTAGGTCAAGGTCACAGCGACCCCAAAATTAGGAATTTGTTCAAAATCGTGATTTTTTGTGTCCATTTAGGTCAATATCAAGGTCACCGTGACCTCAAAATCAGGAATCAGTATATACATTTGGGAGAGCCAATATATCTCGTACCAAAATTTAGGTCAAGGTCAATCAGATTGCCAATCACATTTATTTGTCAGTAGATACATCAAGGGGAGAAAATATGTCCTGTACCAAAATGTAGTTCAAGATCAAGGTCACTGTGACCCAAAAATCAGGAACTCATTAAAAGTCACATTTTTGTGTCATTACATACAGTATTAAGGGAAGTCGATGTGTCATGTTCCAAAATTTAGGTCAAAGGTCAAGGTCACAGTGATCCCAAATCCGGATCATTGAAAATTTTTGTGTCAGTACATGTGTCACATACCAAAATTTAGGTCAAGGTCAGAGGTCAGGGTAACTGTGACCGCAAAATCAGGAAATTGTTAAAAATTGCAATTTTGTGTCAATAGATACATCAGTGGAGAGGATGTGTCACATACCAAAATTTAGGTCAAGGTCAATCAGATTGCCAATCACATTTATTTGTCAGTAGATACATCAAGGGGAGAAAATATGTCCTGTACCAAAATGTAGTTCAAGATCAAGGTCACTGTGACCCAAAAATCAGGAACTCATTAAAAGTCACATTTTTGTGTCATTACATACAGTATTAAGGGAAGTCGATGTGTCATGTTCCAAAATTTAGGTCAAAGGTCAAGGTCACAGTGATCCCAAATCCGGATCATTGAAAATTTTTGTGTCAGTACATGTGTCACATACCAAAATTTAGGTCAAGGTCAGAGGTCAAGGTAACTGTGACCGCAAAATCAGGAAATTGTTAAAAATTGCAATTTTGTGTCAATAGATACATCAGTGGAGACGATGTGTCACATACCAAAATATAGGTCAAGGTCACTGACCTCCAAAATCAGAAAATCTTTGAAATCACAATTTTGTGTCAATAGATACATCGGGGGAGATGTGTGTCATATTCCAAATTTTTCACATAAGTACATTAAATTTTCCCACCTTGATCAATTGCAAGGTTGGAAAATAAGCAGCATAACACTTGCAGGAGTAGAGAGCTACGTGATTATGATGGGGTGGGCTGCGATTGGTGACATCACTAGGCTCACCACCTTGTTACTATTCCATTCTTGTCTATGTCATGTGGTGTCCGAAAGGTCACGGGGTAAAATTTGACCCGACGACAAATTATTGCGCGCCATGATGTCATGAGATGATGTCATGCTTTCACATCACGGATGTCTTTCATTCCATTGATGTCGGCATAATGAGAACTAGTGCATTCGGCGATGTCACCGAATACTGCCACCACGTCATGCTCATGGGTTCCGGATGCTGCTTGTCGATGACGTTATAATCTACTATAAACAGTGCCAAAATCAAGGGACATAAGCGCGATTCGTGTTTTCGGGTTTGCTCATTGATCGCCGATTTTCCATTCTCCTCAAAATGATTTTTGAGGATGGGTTGATTTTTCTTCACCAAACCAATTCGTTTACCATCTGTTTAATAAAAATATGGCCGAAAATTGCAAAATTTGCATTTCACCTCCAATTGTATTGAAGGGTGATACAGTTTATACAAATGACTGATTGAAATTTGTCCACAAGATTGAGGGTGATTGAATTTCAGTAGAGTGATTGAGTTATTAAGAGGATTGACTGTACAGGTTAACGAGTTGGATTCTGGTCGGAAAATGCTTGAATTATTAGAGACCTGGTGGGAACATAGGCCTACCATCAGCCACTTATACCATGTGCGTATGCCATTGCCATGGAAACTCCTGGAAATCCACCTGAGCTACATGTACATGTAGCCAGGCTTGATAAATTCTTGTATTGACAGGCCATGCGCTACATCTTGTCCGTGTGATCTTGTCACATAAGCAGCCTACATTTCACAAGGTGAAATAATTTTTCTTCTGTATCCCGACCGATGCCTATATGGGCTTAGTTATGAAAGCACAGCTCGCTACACTGTATGTATCGGTGTGAGAAAGCTGCGCTGGTGACCATAACATGTATGGCAAATTTGACATTTGTTGAGCTAGAGAATTTGTGACCAGTACCAGTGAGATATTAAGTCTTATTCTCAGTCCGGACTAGTTTCCTGAGCATTTCTCAATCGTGAGTATGCATATATTTATACATTTATTAATTTTTCATCGAATAAGCTTATAGGTGTCGGCCAACAGTATGTTTATTATTAGAATTGTAAGACTCTGACTTATGTAAACGGAGCTCCATGGAAAATAGCCATCTTCAGTTGGACTATCAGGGCTTTAGATTACATCCTAGATACAATGTTAAACATTGTGCCCAAATTAGTATGCGCCCAAATTAGAGAAGAAAAAAATAATAAAAATTCTAAAAATGAATATATATATATATATAATTTTTTTTTTTTTTTTTTTTTCTCATTGAGAATCAATGTTCAGTTTTGTTCATGGAGATTCCTCATCAATTAAGCCTCATATTTGACTCAAAGGCTACCTATTTTGCCAGAATTCGGGGTCATCCATATCATTGATTCATTAGCTGTTAAATACCGTTCCAATAATAGTTGCACAGAACACACTTTCTTCCTGGAATGTAGATGGAGGATAACTTGTTACATGTACCACAAAATGTTCTTACCATTCTGTTACCATGCTATTGTCAGACTGTGACACCATATCTGACAGTGTGATACCAGACCTGGAAATAATGTGGCATTTCATTAAATACAGTATATAGTGCCAGCCTATTATATTTGTCACTAGTGTGACACCTGTATGTTTGCTAGGGCATTGCCAGATTATGACCATTGCATGCATTGCCAGATTATGGCCATTGCATGCATTGCCAGATTATGGCCATTGCATGCATTGCCAGATTATGGCCATTCAAATGCATTGCCAGATGATGACCATTGCATGCATTGCCAGATTATGGCCATTAAAATGCATTGCCAGATTATGGCCATTGCATGCATTGCCAGATTATGGCCATTAAAATGCATTGCCAGATTATGACCATTGCATGCATTGCCAGATTATGGCCATTAAAATGCATTGCCAGATTATGGCCATTGCATGCATTGCCAGATTATGGCCATTAAATTGCATTGCCAGATTATGACCATTGCATGCATTGCCAGATTATGGCCATTAAAATGCATTACCAGATTATGACCATTGCATGCATTGCCAGATTATGGCCATTAAAATGCATTGCCAGATTATGGCCATTAAAATGCATTGCCAGATTATGACCATTGCATGCATTGCCAGATTATGGCCATTAAAATGCATTGCCAGATTATGGCCATTGCATGCATTGCCAGATTATGGCCATTAAAATGCATTGCCAGATTATGACCATTGCCTGCAGTGCCAGATTTTGGCCATTAAAATGCATTGCCAGATTATGACCATTGCATGCATTGCCAGATTATGGCCATTAAAATGCATTGCCAGATTATGACCATTGCATGCATTGCCAGATAATGGCCATTAAAATGCATTGCCAGATTATGACCATTGCATGCATTGCCAGATTATGGCCATTAAAATGCATTGCCAGATTATGGCCATTGCATCCATTGCCAGATTAAGGCCCCTCAAGCCCTGTGGGGCTTCCGGGGATTGACCTGGGATGTCGTTGTGCACACCGCAGGTCATGGTAAGAATAAGCCTCGTCTCCTCAGAGAGCTTGTCATAAGAGGCGACTAACTGAGGCACTTTTGGGGTTCCCGGGTGTGAAAAGGAATAGGACCCCACCTGTGTGGTTCCTGGGTGTGAAAAGAAATAGGACCCAATGTTGTGATATGACTGAAATACAGTTGAAAGCGACGTTTAATCATTTTCACTCACTCCTTAAGGCCCCTCAAACAGCTTGTCATAAGAGGCAACTAAACCAGGGCACCCATGGGGTTCTCGGATGTGAAAAGGAATAGAACCCAAACGTCGTGATATGTCTGAAATACAGTTGAGAGCGCCATTAAATCATATTCACTCACTCATTACATGCATTGCCAGATTATGGTCTTTGCAAGCATTGCCAGATTCTCATTTTTATAAGTGAGAGAAATCACAGAAAATTTTTAAGCCTTAGAATAGAAGTGGAAATCAGAGAGGTTACAATAAAGAAATTGTTGTTTCAGGCTCTCTTTATATACCGACTTGTACTTTGTTTTTCGCATAGATGTGTTCTTCAACTGAAGCCGAATTTGTACATTCAAATGTACCAATATGGTACTTGAATGTAATAATCCCTTTGGGGAGTTCCATTGTCGACCCTTTTTATCGAAACAAGAATTGCCGGCCAATCAAAATTATCACTGACTTTTTCAAAATTTAATGTTCACATATTTCTATTAAATTTCTGGAAAGTCAGTGATAATTTTTTAACCTATGAAAATTCCTGAAGACATTGACAATTAGTGCCGATTGTTACTGACATGTTGCTGTTCTGAGGTTTTGTTGATTGAAATCCAAGGATATTATTTGCTCTAGGAAACATATTTTGCTTTCACCTGTATACATAATCTCAAATGAATCTATGCAGTTCCAGATTATTCAGCTGCCTTTACAATAAGTTTACCCTTTGTACTTTGGGATGTACATGCGTATACTGTAATTCTGCTATCAAAATGCACCAGAATGCAGTGTTTTGCATCTGTAATTTTGACAATTTTCGGAGAGGGCCATACATGTAAGTCTATTGTACACCTGTATGTTGTTACTTGCACGCAGAAAAAATTTGGATGCATTGTGACACAAATGGCTGTGACAGGTTTGATGTCCCACACTGACATAGAGCGATCCATCCTCATGCCCTTAATTTGTTCTAGCGTGGAGCCAGGTTCTCCACGAAATATATGGATGCATTTCGTCAGGGTTGTACGTTGATCCAAATGAAACACAAGTCGCCTACATGTTTAACTCAAGCACGAACTTTACTACACAGACAAGTATACAAACACATAACAATATACAGTCGGTTGGATGTGGAGCCTAAACTAACTGGTCCTCAGTGTTGGTGCTTCTGAGCTCTGGAATAATTTCCATTTACAGTCCTGCTACATGTATATTCATGCAAAAATGGTACAATGGTAAGTTTATACAAACCTACAATTCTCAGTTGGAAACTTAATACACTGCTGATTTGAACATTATTAGCTTTTGACACGTCAACTCCTGAATGCACACAATCAACACCCAGACATACATGTACTGTTGTCTATTGTCTGTCCATTTTAATTAGTCGTCTACTTTCGAGCTCATGAGTACATTATGATGTCTCCCTATGTAATTGAGGCACGGTTAAGCTTGGTCAATATGGGTGACCGGGTGCTGTACTGGCTGGGCTGATCAGTGTCCAGGGTAATAGGAACTGTGAGCACTCCCGTGTTCTGGCACACGTAGGCACCGTTGTGATATGACTGAAGCAGGCCTTGCGTTTCGACGGGTATCCGGGTATCCGATACCCGTGGAGATACCCGTTCATTCGCTTCACGGGAATCTGTTTGGATACCCGTAAAATAATGTCTGGGGAAAATTTTGTCTATCAAAAAAACCATATTCGGCTTTAATAAACGATAGTTTACCTAGAAATCATCGACCGCAGGCTTTACAAATGGCGGAAGTTCATATTTTTACGACGTCTAAGTGGGCGACGAATTATGGCAGCTGCGTGCATTCTCTTGTACTGGGCGATTTTCGTCGTATCATCTGTAGCTACGGGCATTTACACAAACAACCGTGCATAGGAGAATGCAATTGCAGAAACTATCGTGTTATGGTCGATGTTTACAAACGGTAAACATGGAGGACACGAGAGGGCTTGATTCCAATCTGCTTGAAAATGTCGAAAGGAAAGACAATATCTGTACAGGCTTACAACGGATGGCCAGATAATGTAAAGGATGGTTTTGTCTTCATACAGAACGACGAAAACACGAAATTAACTCATTATAATCCCTGAAGTTAGTGCTGTGGTGAACTTCTTAAATGTGTGTTCATTGGAATTGTTCGTAATTTCTTGACTTACATCACTCAATTTTAAGTTCATATTGTGTGTTTGTTCAATTCATCAACATATTTAAGTTATATGCTAGGTGTCATGAAGATGGTATTACTATATATGCAGCGCTTAAGTATAAACATTCGTAATGAATGAAGTCGGAAGCTGAGCTGGTGACCCGTGACATTCATAGTGAGAGACCGAGCTATTTTTTAGTCCATAATGAGAACATAATCAAGGTCCATAACCTTAAATCAAAAATTTTCAAGTGACTCCAAATTACAGCTCCAAATTAAATTAATTCAAGGAGACAATCCTTGACACAATTTCATAAATCATGCTGCATGTTATTGTGGTTGCTCAAGAGAAAGTTTATCCACTCATCCGATCACAGTAAAATTGACAGTTGATTGAACGGTCAAATATCAGCTCAGTGAATCGAATGGCTACACAGCGGTGGGGAACAACATGATGTGAGAATCAATTATCCTATTAACAACAGTAAACATGAAAAGAGTACATAAATGTTTATTCCACTTTAATCTCCACACTTCAATTTTTCGTCACTTCAGTGGATACTGGTAGATACCCGTAAACTGAAATTGCGGGTATCCGTTTGGATACCCGTGAATTTCGACGAAAAGCAAGGCCTGTGAAGCAAGGTTGAAAATGACGTTAAACCCTATATACTTCTAACTCCTTGAGGCCCAGTACATGAGGTTTATATGTAGAGAATTACAAAGTTATTTAAAGCATTAAGTTAAAGAGTTCCGTTTGTTATACACGCAGCAAAAAAGAATTATTATAATATATAATATTATCATATTATTATTAACACTACTGGATACAGTCAGACATCACAATAAGTGCGTAAAACCTGGTCAAAGCAAAAACATCAGCTAATATTCAAATCCTCAGAATAGCACTTTCACGTGAACTGACGTGTGAACACGAGTGTCGGTCAACTTCCCACATGTTTGAAACGAAGTAGAATTAATGCGATTATAGATGATTAAAGACTCGGTCAAATTAGTTTGCGTCAGTCGAGTAATCTGTACATAATCCACATTTCTCGATTTGCTCAGTTAATTAATAGCTGCATCAAAATACCCTGCTCTATTTTTGCGTGTCTGTGTACTGTTTAGTGAATAGCATACAATGGTTTCAGAATATCCTTGAAAGCCATTAAATTTATCATTTTTCTAATTTTTCGGCTTTGATTTCCCAAGTAAATTCTTTGAAAATGAAAAGTGAACAATTAATTTCATTGATGATCAGAAAGTTTTGCTCAGTTTCTCCTTTCTCCTCGTAATGTACATTGAAATTACGAGAAAACATCATATTTGTATAACTCATGCCATTCAAAATACATGTTAGATTCCTAGGCTGTAACACACTTGAAAAAGCTTGGGAAGGTATACATCTAGGTTAAGAAAACAACAACATTTTTCAATACTTCAAAAAGCCTGAAGTTATAGTTATTAGGATCGAATTGAAAGTTAAAAACGCGTCAAAAGCATATTTTCAATAAATTGGACATATTTTATGGCCTTTGGGATAGAGTTTTGTATAATAGGCAGTCAAGAACCAGAACAAAAATCAATTCATTCAATTTATCTTTCCATTCCATACAGTTTAACCATCAATATATTTTGGTTCTGACTTGCTTTGACCGCTAAAAAATGGAATTAAAAATTATCGAGTGGTCGCCTTGTTGACACAAATGTGTTTACTAATTAGGGATACAAGGCTATGGATATTTGTTAGCTCATTAGGTTAGACACAGTGTTGAGCCCAGAAATAAAGCTCTTTTTCATCATTGTGGGTTCGAGCCCCATTTTTTCCCCGTTTGATATTATTTCAGTATTTTTCCATCTATAATATTATCCAAAAATAGCTTTCATATGTGTATATTGCCTGTAATTAATTATAAAACATAATTAATTCCATGAGCATGGGATCATTCTATTCTTGTATTTCACGCCGGCTGTACAGTGAAAGTACCGTTAAACGCTTATAAATCACCGAAAGAATTTCCCTGTATTGTGTATGAACTATGCACAAATCGTGGAAGAAATATCTATTCAGTTCTGATGTTGTATTTCTGTATGCATGCTAAAAATGTTGTCCGACTGAGCTCTGCCTAAGATGAGAAGAAAATCAGGCCAAGCCAGTAAAATTACTGTTGAACATCACACTTTAATACTACAGAAACAAAGGAGCGAACTCAGAGACAAATACTCGCTCTCTGGCTGCAGTGATAGCTTGGAGGAAGTAACATCAGATACACACATCAACACTTATTAAACAATGAACTGTCCATGAGTGAATAGACTCAGTATCTCTCGCTAGAAAATGTTTTTGCACGTTTTCGCTTCAAAGTACATGTAAGCAGGGCAGGTACAAAAATGAATAAAAATTGCTGTGGGTAACCTCATTGTGCCGACACTTGCATATTTGATCTGCTTGATTTTTGATCAAGAACATACCAGAAGATTCTTGTTAATAGCAACTATATGTTACATGTATTTAAAAAAAAATTGTTGGAGTGAAACTGTGTTGTATTTACAACACAGTTTCACTCCAACAATTATTTTTTTTAGTTGGGATACGTTTTAGGGTGCAGTATGTATGGACCCCTGCCTGGGGAAAGGGACCTTGGCCCCATGTCTTTGTCCCCCTTTACAATGAAATCTGTCATATGCAATTAAGTTTGAATAGACCAGAAAATTGTTGAAGATGGCTATATTTCTAAGATCAAATTACTTATTTGATTTTGAGTTAAGGAGAAGAAGAATTTGGTCATGCTCTACCAGAACTTCAGGGAAAAATTTTCCCCATCAATTAAATCTAGTTGTCAAAGTTCTTGAGATCTTATAAATATAATGCATGATTACTGAGTGTAGACAATAACTGATAGCCGAGGGATATTGGAGTGCATTGGGATAATTTTTAATTGGATGTTGATTAATAAGAGCAGGTGGGTACTGTACAACCAGCGCATGTGTGTGTCTAATATGAACATATATAACAGCACCAGGCAGTTCAAACCAGTCTGCCAGCTACATGCGCACATAGGGCTACACTAAACCTGTGTTATAACAGAAGGCTCACAAGGTTACAGTCACTGATGTATACGCAGGTTGGAATATTTTGCTGGTGATGTGCATGTAGACAAAGAAGACCGTTCAATATATCTCTCTAGTGGTTGACATCAGGTAATTTCTTAAACCATCTCGTCTCATTTTGTTAGATTTTTTGTTTCTGGTTTTATCCAGAAAATGTCCAGGGATTTTTTGACAAAAGCTAATATGATAAAGACAGGCTTGGAAGGCAAGTAGTTGACGATATTGTTCATGCAATCCTATTGTAGGTTTTGTTGTTCTTGCTGGGAAAAGTTTGACTTTCTCTAAATTTAGTCATCATAGTTACTCAAAACTTCTTATATAAATTTGACTGTTTTGAAGCAATAGCTTGCACAACTAATCTATATTTGGATTAAAAGACGTGTACAGGTTTATGAACTTTGTCAATATTTGGTATATCTTAATTTTGTAAAAAAAAAAAAAAAATCCTCAAAATTTCATTTGTATCGCATTTTAGGACCATAATGGATGTCCAATATGCCATCATTTTAAAAATATCCACTTTTGACAAACTGTTATTCTCCACTGACTATGGGGACATGGGGTATGGCAATATGATGATCAACATTTTTTATTCACACCCTGATACCGTGCATTTTCAGCATTGATTCTTTGACAGCTTCATCCGCATTTCTTGACAGCACTTGGGGGGTCAATTTGAGATTTTGTTTCCTATTAATGATAACCCTATAGTATAGAGTCTATTCAGTCACCAATTATGACATTAGATAAAATACATGAACTAACTAGGTTTACGAGTACATGTACCATACATGTAGTCATAAATCTGAAAACTTGTGAAAAATGAAGTGTAGACTCCGGTGTTAATAAATGTGCAGAGATATATACTGATTAGAATGTGAGGGTTCTATATGTATGTGTCAATCGGAGGGCATACTACTAATAGTCTCTCTTGCCTTAAAGCAACTGACACTACTATTTGGGACCATGATTTGATGGAATCACTACGCCAGCGCGCTTCGGCTGGTGTAAGTCCACATGTCCGACACAGTCAGAAGTGCTTAAAAAGACAGGATTAATAAATAAACTGCACATTGTTTACTGTGAATGTTTAAAATAATGAAAATATCTTGTTTAGTACACTCTGAACACCGATCATTTGAAAGTGGAATCTGGCATGACATCAGTCCTTTTCTGCCCTTCTTTTACACTGATTGACCATGATTCCAAGCGTCAGACACTAACGATCGTCAATCCGAGCACCGACCGTTTCAACTAATGTGATCGGAGGGATCATTTGTAGGGTGGGTTCCGGAAATCATGTTCCCAGAGAGACCATTGCCTATCACATTGAGATGGATCTTTCAGTATATCCATCCATCCACGTATGTTCATAAAATAATTACATGTACACTGACATTATATAGTACTGTTCTATTCAGATACAACTGTTAATACAACACAGGTCTGTTCTTTAGGTCAAAACAATTTTATTCTCTGTTTCACTGGCGGATTTTCAATCTAGCCCCAGAACTCACTTTAGCTGCGAAAACTGACCTCTGGCCTAGTGGATTTCTGGGAGCGAAAACAGAAACGTCGCACCTGCCACCTGTTTGTTTACTTTCTTATTTGTTCTACTTTTGATGTGTTTTGTACTCTGTCCCAATTGGGATGCTCAGTACAATAAAGAATCTTTTGGCGGACTTTGCCACACCAGTTTTATTTTGTTAGTTTGCACTCGTCCGATCCTATCTATAAATGTTAAAAGCTAAAGGAGTCGATGCCACCGCATGTACATGTACCAAAAACGTAACATCCACCCATGCTCTGTTGTAGATAATCTAACCACAACCAATCAAGATGGAGTGGCATATGATGAATGCGTATGGGACGCATACCTTCAGCGAAAATATCGGATATTACTTTGATGACGCCTATATTATTGCCGATGAGTGTGAAGGTAGGAATTTTTGTTATTTTGTGTGTTAAAGGCTTTACCCTTCTGGCAAAATTTGTCTGCCTGCCTTCTGTCCTTCCATCTTTCTTATCGACAGGATGTTTCAAGAAGGATTATAGCCAGGCATTCTACATTCATACCACATATGTATCTGGTGAAAGGTCAGAAGCCTATTGAAAATGACTGACCTTGGCCTATTTTAACAAGGTCAAATTCTAGTATTTGCTATATTTTATTCTTCATGGGTTACGGTAATTCCCCTAATAATTCAATCACAGGAAGTTCACTTTTCAACTCTTGTTATTCCAACACAGAGAAAAAGTAACATTTCCATTCTTCATTCAAATTGAAGAAAAGTCATATAATGACAAAATATGACACTTTGTAGCTGGTGCCATCAGAAATATTGCCAGATATGTGCCATTTTTGCTGCACTTCCGGTGATCGAATTATTAGGGGAATTACCGTAGCTAATGATGAAATAATCAGCCTGTCCACTTCATTTGGTTTTATTACCCCTCGGGCATTTTTGGCTTTTTCGCACAATTATCGCACAATTACGAGTTCAGCTTTGAGAGAGATTCATTAGATGACATTTAAAATGAGACAGGTGCTATGGTGTCCCCCAAAGTGATAATTGTATAATATTTCAACCCTTTCATGTTAAAGGGTGAAAATCTATTTATTGGTTTGAGTTTAATTCCACAATAACAGCGTTATAAAGATGTTGCACTGTATATATGTACACGGTATTTAATGGAGCATGTTGAGTACATGTACATTGTCGTGTAATTTTATAGATACGTTACTGGAGATCCTGGAACAGCTCAACACCGAAGATCCGGTCACTCGACAGTTCCGAAGACAACTAGCTTTGATGGAGGTCATACAACGAGTGAGTTATTTACGTCATGATTGTCCCCTTGATGCCCTGAAGTGGCTCGAGGGGTATATATGAGGCCGGGGTCTCTTCACCTACATGTGCAGAGTTTAGGGTCAATCGTCTGATAATTCAATCTATATATCAAAATCCAGTCACCCCCGATTTTGTGGACTGAATTCAATCACTCATTCTAATAAATTTGATCACTCTTTCAAACCATTAAAATGACTAAGCAAATATGGATTATATTTATATTCATGATTTTGTCAAAATTCGGTTCTACTAAGTTTGATCACCCCCTGATTTCATGCTTGAAAATTTCACTTACGATTCAATCATTAGGAAATGTACAGGTAGGTATGTACATGGATAATACACAACATGTGCATCTGTGTCTGTTCCAGATACATGTATATATCCCGGAAGTTTTTGGCGATATTTTTGAGTAAACTTTTTGTGCAACATTGAAAGTTCACACAGTTTATAAACTAATTAAACAACTGTAATTTTATTCTCTTATATCATGAGAATATGTTGATGAAACTCGTCAATACCTACCATGTTAGTTTGGGGCCACGATGAATCTGCAAATGTTATAACATGCAGGCTTGATGTCCTGACACAAGAAACTAACCCAAAAATTTCCCATCCAAATTTTGTTTTCGCAGTTTAGTTAGAACTACTGAAAGAATTTTTTTTATACTTTGGAATAAATTACTGTGAGTTCATACATACACTGTCATGATTGTGTGAAGTTTCAGTGTTGTACAATAGATTACAGTATCTCCGAAATATCGCCAAAAATGTCTGGGATATATTATGTGGGACAGACAATAGCGCACATCCACCTGTAGCTCAGACACTTTATAGAATGAGGTTTCATTTCTGGATAATAAATTTAGAACGACGAAACATATTCTTTCCATATTTCATGTATTTGGCACATCTACTAGTCAAGTTAACTGTCATGAGAAACCACGCACCTTTAGTTGGGGAACAGAAGAACACTTTCATGTAAGGCAGGTGATCATTTAATAAAGGTAATTTAACATAGAAATAAAGATGGTTGTAAGAGGGTTGACTCTATGGGGATACCTTGCCGTAAGATGTTCACATGTTCATCCATAGGTGGTGCCACCTGGGGGCCAATTTGAAATTTCGTTTCTGAACACTCTTTCCTAAACCCCAGCCAAATTTCACTTGTGAGAAATCTGACAAACAGTCGATTTTCATGAATGCACACTAGTTATTTATTGACCTGTAATTTCCACATGTTTTTGGTTTTCAGGATCTGGTACCTTTGCTGATACACTTGGACCCCACGGAGGATTCAAACATTTTCTGCACTTTGCTACAGTAGGTCATTTTTCGTATTTTTGATATCAGTTATCTGTTGTTTGCCATTGAAGGTCATCAAAGGGGGTGTAGTTTAATTGCAATGTAATCGAGGGATTGAGGGAGAGATTCACAGAATTCTGTAAAGTAAATAATATTGATTATTGTAAACTGTAACTGTGTGCCTTATTTTTCTATCTAATTATCTCTAGCTGACTGCGACACCATCAAAGCTCTTTTCCTTCCGAATTAGCAGCCTACTAAATAGTTATTATCCCCCGCTGGACCCCAGTTGGGGATATAGAATTGCTGTTTTTGTGTGGGTGGAAGTGTGCTTGTGTGCATCACGTTTTTCGTTTAAGACGATAACTATTGATTCAATTCATTCCAAATTTTAAATGAAGGTATACTTGGGAAATAGCTTTCAGCCTATTGATTTTGCGGTCACTAGGTCAAAGGTCAAGGTCACTTGGGCTAGAAAACGAAAAGAGGAAAATCTCCAGTTACAGTTTATGAATTGGTACCAAAGAGTAGGTACATATACATGCATATACATGTAGTGGGGCATAGAAGAACTTTATTTTATGTTTAGGTCAAATGGTCAATTCCACGTATGCCAGAATTAGTTAAAAACTTGATGCCTACCTTGCATATGGGGCAGAAAATAACCCTATTTACTTTGAGGTCAAAAGGTCAGATGAAGGTCAAGGTCACCTAGGCCAGAAAATGTGGGAAATTGTGAACTCCAGTTCCGAGATCAAATTCCAAGTCAGTGTACCTCAAACTCATTGCAAGTAATTGATTTTAATTGATTCTTACCTCTTCATCAAATTTGGCCAAATTGCAGCCCATAATTGCTCAGCCTCTTGTTAAATAAATGCCAAAATTTCAGAAGATAAATGGTAAACATGTGTCTCTCTTGTATGAATTTGATTTTCCATTTGAATTCATTCTTATATTCTCTTTTCTCAATTGTTCGACATCTTCTTTTGTAGTGTTGTGGCCAATCTCACTCAGCCAATTGAATGCCCACAAACATCAGAAGACGCTGGAAGAAAATCTCTGCCCAAACAGAGCCCGAAAATACAAGAACTGACAAAGCTCTTCGATGATGCAAAAAAATCTTTTACAGATAGAACACTTGTCAAAGCACTCTTGACGGGAATAAAAAGTTTCAGAAGAAAGGTATGAAAACAATTGATGTTTTTTCGTATCTTTCCTTGGTTAATTACTGTGGGGTAGGTTGTCCCAGTTAGATTGTGAAGAAAAATGTTTCCCAGTGATTTTGCTGTCTTTCTAAATCTCTTCTGTATATTCAGCTAGATTTTCCATAAACATTTTCCTTTCTAGTCGCAATTTTTGCAAATGAAATACGATTGATCGTGAATCGATCTTGGAAAAAATTATGAAAACTAATAAAAAAACGATGAAAAAAACCCTGTCAGTTTGCTTTTTTATTCGTGTAACTACGTAAGCTATTCTTGTCTTGTGTGTCATCAGTTGTGAGACAGTCGCTTTGTGTAAAGCATGAGGGAAACCATCATGACTGAGTCAACTTCTGCCATACTTGGGAAAGATGCAGCAGCGTTTGTCTGGAGTTTACACTTTTAGACCAAAGGTTTTGCAAACTGGGACCTTCAGTAAACTTTCAAGTGATACTCTCGTGTTATTTATTCATACCGTATTTTTAATTTTGCTTTCCCAGGACGATGTTTTGTCAGAGACAGAGTGCATAGCTGTCAATCACTTCCTGTTGATCGTGAGGAATTTATTATACAGTTCGAGCTCTCCATCGGATGACTCCACATATGCCTTGTCTGTTCAACAGGCCCTGCTTTTAAGGTAAGTCATTTATTGATCCGTACTCTCCCCTTCCCCCACTCACATAAGAGTGACAGACAGATCCCTCACCATGGGCTATTAGAAATAGATAGAGGCCGAGCTCATACCCAAACTGGAGATAACATGGGGGGTGCGGGGGAAGTTGGAGGCTATCCGTGTACCTATTTCTGGTTTGAAAACTTGGAAATCATATTAGAAATTTTATATATTTGTGAACTCCTGTATCATTCCTCATTTCATATGTGGAGATTAGTTATTTCTTCCCATGTTTATGCAATCTTTAGATATCAGTTCTTTTCATAGTTCATGTAATCTTGGGAACATGGGAACTATCTGGAATCTTGGGAATTTTTTAGTTCCTTCTGAATTTCGAGATTCTTGAATTTTTCTGGAATTCCCATGCAGGAAAACTTTTTATTTGTACAACGGTATATTCTTTCAATTTCTCTAAAAAAAACTGTTTTGGGGTTTCAGGACTTTCCTTACCTGTGGCCTGGGTAAAACTTTGATAAGTTTTCTAACACATCCTCAATGGGTAAGTTTGATACCACCTGGTCCAATGAATACAGTCTGTATGTACTTCAAGGAGATGAAACCACAAGTTGGGAAAAACATGTTGCAAATGAAAGATCTATCTTTCCAGTTTCCAAAAATGTTTGTTTTTTCATGATTTTTTTTCCATCTGATGAATCTATTAAAACCGCACAAATTAGAGACTGTGAACATTCATAAGTGTCGCCATTGATTAGTTGTAACCAATCAGAAAATTCTAGAATATACAGCAATCCATGTGTCTTTGCATGACGTGAGTGGTCCTATCTTGGACAAAGCCAGTACCGGTGACTAGTCCAATCTAGGACTAACCTACTACTGTTGACGTGACTGGTCGTATGCACATGTAGGACTAAGCCATTACCAGTGCAGACCTGCACATTCTTGTGTAGGAGTGCTACAGTTATTCTTGGTATATGATTGATTATGTTGATATATACTAGACGATTGTGTTCTTACTTTCAGGATTACTGGGTGGTAGGAGCCATACAGGTGTTGACAATGTTTTACAAGGTATTTATAATCACCCCCTTACACTGTTTTGCTGTGCCCAAGTCTATTCATTTTTTGTGGACAGGAAAATGCTAAACAGTGCTTCGAAAAATAAAACATTCCTGTTATCTTGTCTAATGTCAACTTTTTCCCCATATTAATTGGCATAACTTTATTTTATTTGAAGCATTTTCTTAAATTTTGGACTATAATCTTGAGTTCTTATCAGTGAACATAATCTATGCATATATGCAAGGGCATCATAAGGGGAGCCATAGGATGCGAACGATTCCCTCTCAGCACCCAACCGTACGTTATTTTCCAATGTTGGACAGCAGACTCCTGGGTTCTCTAATGAGTCAGCATAAGAAATGTCCCCCTCTGAAGAAATCATGGGAACGCCCATGATATGTAGAAATTATTTCTGCTTCTCGAGTCACCAGTGGCATTACCATGATAATGATGTTATGATCTTGTTGTTTTCAGTCCGTATCTTTAGAAGAAGACAAGAAGTATGGACTATGCAGTTCGAGGTCGACGATTTCTGGAAAGGCATCGAATGATTTCTCTATGGAGGAGTTTTATCTTGATTCTGCTGAAGAGTCACAGCATCCAGAGACTTGTGTCAAATATTTATGGGATGGCTGTGATCTCGATCAGGAGGAAGAGAGAACAGGCGCGTGTGAAAACCAAGAAACTTGCGAGGATGCTTCTACCCAGGAGTGTTTACCAGAACTAGTCAGTGTTATAAAACTCATGGAAACCTCACTCAATTTAGAAACGTGCAATGTCCAAAGGGAGAGAACCACGTCTCCGGAAGGAAGATGCGGCGAGGCTCTCGATAATTCCACAAACTTTTCTGAGGAGAGCACTTCGGAAGAGTTGAAAATTTTACAGGATGAAATCAGGTTAGTTTTTTTGATGAACACGTCTGAACACGTCTGTTTATAGTCTTGACGGAGAATATACTTATGTGTGTCGTCAAATTAAATATACTTGTAGCAAAAATATAGTCAATAGATTTGAAATGACAGATGGTTGCTCTATTTCGTATATATATATAAATACATATAAGAAAATGAGTTAACGCCTAAAGATGCCTGATGGAAAATGTGTTTCAGACATACTCGTACAGGTGTCAAATGTCTGCTTGGAGCTAGGCATAATAATTATACTAGAAGGCTACTTGAACATGGAATTTGCAATTGCCAGTGTTGGTGAAGGGGAAACAACTCTGTGATTTGGATAATTGTGCATAGTGTGATAATTCATAGAATAGCCTTGTGTCATAGTGTGATTCCTCCAGAGTTACAACAGGGGCAACAATCCAGCAGTCAGTTTCTTCACACTGAGAATCGAATTTGAACGGTGCATACTAGGTTGAATTAAAGTATTATTTCTTAATTTCAGGGTAATTTTGATAGAATTCACAGGAGAGTTTCTTCAGAAAGGTTTTTCCCAGATGGTCATCAGCCTACTTGTAAGTACACCAAAAAGATCTTGAATGTTCTGTATCAAATTTATCTGGGATTAGGCCATTAAATATCAATTCTGTGTGTGTATCTACCCATATATTTTTGTGATCAAAGACGTTTCGGTTCACAATACCTTTTATTTTCATGTTGTCAAAAGCATTCTGTAAAATTATGTGCAAAAAAGGATTGTTTAAAACAATTGATTAGGGACCCCGGATGATGCATGATAATCTTTTCCTTCTTCGAGTGGGAATTTCTAATATCCTTGATCAGGTTAATATTGAATATTTCTTCTCATATGATTTATATCATAACTTTAATTAACTAACTGGAGTGCATCATGCCTTCAACTGGAGTGCATTGTGCCTCTAACTGGAGTGCATCGACCCTCCAACTGGAGTGCATTGTGCCTCCGACTGGAGTGCATCATGCCTTTAACTGGAGTGCATCGTGCCTCCGAATGGAGTGCATTATGCCTCCAACTGTGTCATGCATCCTGATTGGTCGTTCCAGACCAGACATGCTGATTTGACATTGGTATTGTGGGATGAATGAACCTTTCCAGAAACAATATGATTGGCTGAATGTTCTTACAGTTTTTACCCTCTAGCCAATGAATGTACATGTATAGGATTTCTTTTTGAAAATTTGAATGGACCAATCAAGTTCTTCAAACTGGAGAAAATTTTCCATGATGCATTGTTGTTTGTCCCAGCACACTTTTCTGCATTAATTTTCTGTTGGATTATCATATAATCATGCCATGATTAATCAATTTTGTTTGACATGTATTATCACTGAATATTGTAGAGTTTAAACTGACTGTCGTTTGTTCTGTTTTAGAATCGTCTGGTCTGTCCACAAGGCCCCGTTCTTCAGGAGTGTAATATGTACTTCCTCTGGATGATCGCCTTCTTCCTTATGTTTGCGCGCAAAAATAAGGTGGAATTCCAGTGCCTCAGGTAAAGCCCTTCAGATATAGGATTTAAATTTCTAATAATTCAAGTACCTTATCAAAATTCAGCCACCCCAAATTTTGTGAACAAAATTCAATTAGTCATTCTAAGGGATGTTCCATTCAAAAAGGTATGGGAGTCGACGAAGGCAGCTTCGAATTATACCCCATCACCCATAGAAATTTTTAATGGCCTTCTCAATGTTGTAACATAGATTGAAGGGAATTTCCTCCCATGACCCATAGAATAATATATTGAGTGCCTTCCTCCCCTCCCATACCTTTTTAAATGGAACAGCCCTAATCAATTTGATCACTGTCTCTGAACTCCTTTAAATAACAAAGAAATAATGGATTATCTGGCTGATTATGGACTCCTGTCATGCCTGATTTAATGAATCTGATCACCGCCTGATTTTGTGGGCCAGCCCCCACATTTAGGATTCCGGCGTCTGCAAAAATTCTTTTGGCATTGAAATATTCCTCATTTAACACGATGTTAAAAACTGCTTTTGCTGTGGTATTGGCCTCAGCAGTGATGCTGTTTGCTGTGGCTAATTGAGGGGATTTGTGGGAGAAAAATTCACTACCTGTGATTGAATTATTGGAGGATATACCTGAATAAAAATTGTCCGTATAAGTTTGACTCGCACAATTATTTTGAGTCTCCTATGTAAAGTCTCTAATAATTCAATCACTTTAGACCACATGTTTTAACTCCATTAAATAAAAATACTTAGAATGAAAGGCACTGTCTTCCACAAACATCTTGTGTAGCAACCCAATTGTAAATAGTTTTAAAAACTTAAAAGCTTAATATTGGCAGAATATTTTTGGGAATTGGCTTCTAAAGTGATTTTTTTTTTAGTTATTAGAGACCTACGAAGCTGAATTCTCAAGTATGTTGTATTTACTCTAGTTTTACTTTTCTGCTTACAGGGGTGTATTTGTTTGCGAGGTCATCGGTATGATAGCTTACGAAGGCCTGCGCTGCTGGGAAGAGATTCTCTTGGCACAGAAGGAGGAGGAAGAGTGTGATCCCAATGCCACTAAAAGGTAAGACTTCACAAAACCCCAGTGCATTATGGGTTGTTTTCAAGGTTGAAACCAGTCATTGGTCAATTCAAGATATAGTTTAAAAACCTGCTGTTTTCATTGGCTCCTGGAGAAATCTTGTAGGGTATCAATAAGGCCAGTATTTCAAGTTATTATACATAAAATAGTCTCAGAAGACTTGCGTTCTTCAGCTGAATTCGATCTACCACAGATTAAAAGTAAAGGATCTATGTTCAGGTTATTTTTCACCAGAGTGAAAGTTAAGGAGTCAAGTACAGCAATTTAATTAGTTGTCTAGTTTGGAGCTTGTCAAAAATCAATAGTTAGCTCTGCATCAATTTTCATTTTTTGCAGCATCTATAACTAACTGAACTCTACAAAATGACTACCATTACTACGTGATACTTTGTAATTATCTCCATAGAAACCTTCAGTATATGGTAATAACAGGCCCTCAGTGGTTTTTCGTTTATATGTTAAACCACACACACCTGTATGAGCATATATGGCAGTATTGACCTTTGTCCAAGTCAACAGGAACACGGTACACCTTGTGGAATTTAGTCCCGGTACGTGAACCAACTAGACCGGAGTTTTATATGAAGGGAATTACAAAGTCATTTCAAGCAATTATCAACCAATTTTCAATATCATGGAGAAATGGTCCATGGTCAGTCAAATTTATTACATGCATATATATTGTGTGTTCAACATGCTTTATCAGTTTTCACTCAATTCCTTTTATTTTATAGACTACACCTAGTGGTGACTTCGTTCAAGGAGATTTTGAAAACATTGCACGCCTACAGCAATGAAGACAAGCTCTCTGAAGAGGACATTCTTGTTATTAATATGATTAAATGTAAGTACCATTTCTGTTGTGCGTTGAACTGAAGTCTTCAGTAGGACGTACCTACGCCATGGGGTTGGTTAGAAATACCTCCTTTCAATTAGATGCATCATCGTTTTCAGAGGTATCTGAAGCTTGCACAATTTTGCAGCTTACTAGAGTTGCTTGAGACCTGTGTGTAGCATTCAAGGCCCCGATCTTTCCTCATGCCCTGCAAGCTCCACTCCATGTTATACCTCTCCAAAAGACAGACATAGTGCTGATCGAAAATTGAAACAAGGCCTACCTGTAGGTTAAGATCAAGCTGCATTGTTTTGGGAGTCCACACTGTGGGTCATTGATAAGTTATTAAATATGACCCCATCTGAGCTAAAGGAATGTCACATTTCATTAAATAATTGCTTATTTAGCAGATTGACATGATCTGTGGTGTATTTTCCTCAATGCCAGCTGCCTATACACATTATGTCACATGTGTGCCCTGTTTGAAAGAGCTATTGAAATTATATGTTGGTAGTGTTTTGCCAAGAAACCCGGACATATACATAAATAATGTCTGATCCCGCATATTATGTCTGATCCCGCATATTAAGTGTCAGAAGTGTCTATGTATGATAATTCCATGCATTCGGATGATGTATGACTCCATCGATGCAATGCCATGTGATATTGCATAGTAAACCACAGGCCGTCAATATATCTCTATTTTTCTGCTTTTTTTAGACAACATGGTGAACATGAAGGAACTGCGTCAGTTTTTCCTTCTCTCCATCCGATATTACCAGTCGGACGCTCTTAGCGAAGATTTCTTGTACGATGTTGTTTTGACCAATCACAAGCTTCTAAACCAGCTGGATAACTCTGTGCAGGAAGGAGTGACCAACAATTCTTTCAACATTCTTGACCATGTCAAACAGTACGTACACATGTAGCTGG
Source organism: Hanleya hanleyi (assembly GCA_036873755.1). Taxonomy (NCBI): domain Eukaryota; kingdom Metazoa; phylum Mollusca; class Polyplacophora; order Lepidopleurida; family Hanleyidae; genus Hanleya; species Hanleya hanleyi. The sequence continues at coordinate 52,625 of JAVTVY010020902.1, forward strand.
CTTATTTCAGTATTTTATTATTTCATAAATTCTTCTGAATATCTGGTTAATAATTCTGTTCATTGTTCCTGAAACATAAAAGTGAAGTAACATGCGTTTTTGTCAAGGGAAGTAATTCAAGGGTTACATAATGGCTCAGCTGCACATTATTGAGAGAACAAAGAAGAGCCTGCATGTTCACTGACCTGTGACTTCAGCTCATCAGATACTGAGCTGTATAATTCAAATTGCCCTATGTATTAACTCAGGATACTATTTTGAACTGTTGATAACTGACATAATTATTGAGCCCGTATCTTTAGCTGTGGAAAGCTCAATATAGGGATCTAAATGATGTTTGTGAATCTGTACTGTTCCTGTCCCTATCCCTATCCCTGTCCCTGTGCGAAAAAGTTGTTTTGACTTGTTTCCTGTCCACAGCTTCTCGACCTCACCCTATGTCTCCTGAACTAAGCCCCACCCGACCCCGCCAACCCTCCTCTATTCCGGGAGCTCACATCTTGTTACACTTATTCAACACATGCACTACCCTCGGGAGGATTCCCCCAACCCTGGGGCACCAAATATTAGGAGTTTTGAACTTTTTCCTATCCACTGCTTCTCAGCAGTTCCTGTTTCCTGAACTAAGCCCTGCTCCCAGATATATTCCGGAAGCTTACTCTCTGCTGCACTTACTCAACTCATCCACTACCCTCGAAAACATGTCCCCACCCCCGGGGCACAAAGCCCCATCCTCTTTCTCCTAAACTAGCTCTCACACGATTCCCTACCCTCATATTTTCCTGAAGCTTGCAACATGCTGCACTTATTCGTTCCATCCACTATCCTCGGGAATATGTCCCCACCCCCGAGGCACCAAGCCCCACCCTCTATCTCCTAAACTAAGCCTCGCCTGATTCTCTAACCTGATTTATTCAGGGACCTTGTGTCATGTTACTCTTATTCAACCCGTCCACTACCCTCGTACTAATCCTCGCCCGACCCCTCACCCTCATATATTCCTGGAGCTTACACCATGTTACACTTATTGAACCCATCCACTATCCCTCAAATATTTTCCTTTTTTAATATTTTTATTTATTAATTTTTTAATTAATTATTTATTTATTTATTTATTTTTTTTCTCCTTTTTTTTCTTTTTTTTTTCTTTCTTCTGTATTTTCCCAGTATTCAAAGAAAGTGTCATTATGCCTAGAATAATGTATAATTTGGCAAATATTACATGAAAATATGTAAGTTATCGCCAGTTCAAAATGTACTCCTGTATCCCTATTTTTCCCAGGAACTGATGACAGCTAGTGAAATTTGTAGAATGTTATAGCAGAATTTCTCTCTGCAGATGTCTGAAGTTAACTTTTGTTGTGTGAATAATTAGAAGAAATAGGCTACTTCTTTGTTTATAATACTACATGTACTATATACTCAGTATGTACTTATGAAGGGAGATAACTTTGTTATAATACTACATGTAGTACATGTATATACTCAGTATGTACTTATGAAGGGAGATAACTTTGACAATGGATCAATTTCACACTTTTATGATTTTCCTTCAGATTTGGTACAACAGAGATAATTGGTAATTATGGGCGACTTCTAGGTAACTACATGACCAATGGCAATGGAGTGAATGACTGTATATTCACCATGATGCATCATGTTGCTGGGGATTGTGGGAAGCCAGAGTCTCTGCTCCAAGACCACATTTTACAGACCTTCATAAAAATCTGGGACAACCATTGGCCAATCACTGAGGTTCGTATATATGAGTTTGAAAAATGAAATTCTGAAGGTTTCTTATTACATGAGAACATAAACTTATTGTCATAATTCCATATTCTCATTTGCATAGATAGCACATCAGTGATTGGTTCACAGTTATGACTGTCAAAATATTCTGAAGCCATTTGCATCCAAAGTACAATCGGTTCCTGTTTTACAGCCAGGTCATTCAATTGTGTACAGTATGGTGATTTTAGGCCCTGGAACATGTACATGTATATACAGTTCTCCCACAATCTGCCGTGCCGATGTTAAAATTGTTTTCCTAAGTTTTACGTTTTTACCCTCTGCACAAATAATGAATGTTTCCTTCACTTAACATATAAAAGGGATGTCTCCTTGATCGTATTCGATCGACTGTATCTAGTTGAACGATTTCACCAGCTGACATTCAGTATAAGAGTACCGATGGCTGCATAGCATTTGCTTGTTTTCGGCGACCTTCATGACATGATCTACACATATCACACATCGTTATTTACCATATTTCATACTGTTTACATTTCAGAACTAAACTAACTATTTTGAAACTGATGTAAACTGTCAAATAATTTTTTTCCAATTCTCTGATAATATAACAAATGTTTTAGCACTCAAGACACAAACAAAAGTTCCCATCATTCAATGTACAATTTTAAAAACAACAGTTTATAAACCTTTCATGTTGCCATAATGTCTATGATATCCACGGTGAGGGACATGGACCGCTCGGGTTTTCATTTTGTTTTGTGTCATCTGACTGGAAAATGTGGCAGGGGATATGTGAGCTCATGTGTCTTGTTGGTTCTACAATATTACAAAATCAAAATGTTGTGCCATGTAGTAGAGTTGACTACAGGGATTCTTTTTTAGCGAGAGTGATATCTCACCTGTGCGCAAATGCTCACATAAATTCATGTCACTAGAGTGAGTTTTAGCTCTGACACGTAACCTGTCACATTTTATATTGTGTTATATTTCAACCACTCGCCTGACTTTCAGATACTCCCTCCTAAATATTTCGATGTCAGCTACTTTTAACTCGCACACTAAATCTAAACACGAAGCCCTGTGACAAGTATCTCAGTTTGGCCGGATTCTACTGTATGATTTCAGGAGGAATTGGTCCGGTCATTCAAACAAATTTTCTGAAAAAAAAAATTGATTAAGGCTGAAAGAAATATAGGCACTGCCACATCATTTTTTTCAGTGCTGCATCAAAAAATTCTCTCTTTTATTTTCGCCAAAATAATGTTCAGATTGAACATTGAGACAGTCTTTTTTATTTGAAGGAAATGGTCTGACTCTTCAAGTAACTCACAGAAACTCCAATTGTATCAGTTGCCAGAAAATATGGATATATTTTGTCTGTGCGGAAGATTGAAAAAAAAACAAAACTAAAAAAATGCCTGTGAAGCTCGAGATTTATTTTATTCAGCTCAATGGTACATGTAGTCCCCAGATCTTGCTTGCATTTTTGAAAGTTCTCCATCAATAAATTTACCATAACGGAAGTAGCGAAGCTATCATATGTATTTGGCATGGCCTGGAATACCATTTGAAGTATCTGATTTTTTATTCTGTCTTCTGTCTTTATTCTAGGATGTCAATGATTTGATGGAGTACATCGTAAAGACTTTCATCCAGTCAGCTGAAGGAAACCCTATGATGATGGCTCAGAAACTTTACTCCAATGCTGAAAGGTAATTTTGTGCTTACGGTAATTTTTCTAATAAATCGATCACCGGAAGTGATATTTGTGGTATGAAGAATGAGTGGTGATTGATTTATTGCAACTGAGTGAAAATTGAAATAGGTGATTCGCAAAGGTCAGAGAAATGAACGATGAATCATCTAGTGCCCAGTTTCCGATACTGCCACTTGTGAAAACTGTATCCAGGATGGTACAAGTGATTTGTTTCAAATTATACTTACATAGGGTGTCATTCAATACAACTCCAGCATCAGCTGAATTAAATACTGTGTATCAAACACGATCTAGTTGGTGCTCACTTGCTTTTTCAGGGAAGGGGGACTACTCACTCTCATCAATAACGGGTAATCTCCCTTCCCGGATGTAAAATTTTGGCCACATGTCTCGGCAGACCAATGAGAAAACTCATAATTCCTTCCCCAGATTCAAAGTTAGATTCAGACTTCAAATAAACGGTTTCAAGTTAATATGATGAGTCCGTAATGCTTCTAGACCTGCTGCATATAGCCTTACTAAATCTATCACCGTTTGTTTGATCTGCGAAATTTTCAGATTAGTGGTAATCTATAAAAATAACCTGTTTGCTGACCAGATAAAAAAAGCTTTCTTTCTTTGGTCTGAATTTTGTGAGAGATTAATCAGTTGAAGCAATGCAGCATTGAGTTTAGCATACCCAAGCTTAGTCAGTTAAGCAGACCCAGACTCCACGATTCAACCTACCTGTGATGGCTTACAGCCACTAAACTTTTGTTTGAATCTATCAACACAATGTAGTCAAGTATATGCAGCCATCCAATGAAGGATCATTCCACTTTCTTGTTATAGCGAGGCTATCAGCTTGGAGGAAGAGTCCACTTTTACTCAGGAGGAAGAGGATCTGGTGATGTCATTTTATGTGGAGGCAGAAGAGGAAGAAAATGCTGCAGTAACCATCAGCCAGAAATTAGCTGAAGAAGGCATTGAGAAAACTCCAGCAGAGGTGAGCTCTTATAATATATCCTCTGATATTAGCCCTTTCATTGTTTAACCTGGGTTTACCTCTCATGTCGCGGCCTTTACAAGAATACTGTAAACTCAGATTGGTCGTGCATGCTTTGATGTCGAACTAAGAGGAAGTGAAATTGGGGGATCCGCCAGTAACGACGGAATTTTCAGCGTGTCTCTCAATTCCTAGAAATATGCCCGCCGACGTAATGGCGCTGTCATAGAATGACTATGAACATGGACGTATGCTGCACGTCATAAACAGATTGAGAGAAAGCAGTGACGTACACTGCACGTCATCAACAGTGAAAAGGTTAAGAGTAAATATGCTGTAGTTAAATCTTAGGAAGTGCAGTACTGGGATGGTACAAGTGATTTGTTTCAAATTATACTTACATAGGGTGTGATTCAATACAACTCCAGCATCAGCTGAATTAAATACTGTGTATCAAACACGATCTAGTTGGTGCTCACTTGCTTTTTAAGGGAAGGGAGACTACTCACTCTCGTCAATAACGGGTAATCTCTCTTCCCATTTTGTCATTTAGAGAGAACTGACTCTCTAAAATGGAGGTAAGATCATTGTTTTGTTCAATGACTTTGACAGGGATGAGATATTTCAGCTTTTTATCCGATTCAGACCTTGGTCTGGAAGTTAAAAATATGACAATATTGTGCTAGTGAACACGAATACATTATGACGTCTCCCTATGCAATTGAGACCCAGTACATGAAACAACTGTACTGTAGTTTTGTATGGAGAGAATTGCAAAGTTATTTCAAGTGTAATATATTATCAATATCACGGAGTAATGGTGGTCATTTTGTAAAGTTCAGTTTGTTCTACTCGATGCAAAAAAAAAAATTTATGCAGAGTTAACTACTGATTTTTGACAAGCTCCAAGGTAGATGACTAATTAAAATGGACAGACTATAGGACTTTATTCAGCGAAAACAACAATGTTTACCTTCATTATAATAGAGGCAGTTTCCTCTAACTGTTTGTGCTCTTCAGCCCACAAGAAGAGTTACATGACTCAGTAAAAGTGTCTGTAAAATAACAATGACCATTTACCTTTGAAGGTGTCTGGATTGTTGTGCAGAATGGGGCTGATCAATTCAGATGACATCCTCGAGGATCATGAAAATTGGGGCGGAGGACATCCAGCCATATCGGACCATACAGCAAATATGGAGGTTTGTGAAAATTTTCTCAAGGCTCCTTTGAGGTTGAAAAAGAATTTTAAAATGATATATATCCCTGCAGCTTGTATGGTAACCCCTCTAATAATTGAATCACAGAAAGTCTGATTTCCCACCATCAAATCTGAGGTGATCAAATTTATTAGAATGGGAAGATGACAAAAAGGTCCAAAATCATGTATATAATCCACGATTTCTCCGTTATATCAATGATTTCAGGGGGTGATCGAATTTATTAGAATAGTTCATTGTATTTTCTCCCCAAATTTGTGGGTGATTATATTTTGATAGGGGGATTGAATTATTAGAGGGATTACTGTATCCTCACAGAGCCTAGTTCATTTCATCCTCGCTATACCAGGGTTTTCTTTGCAAAGCAAAAAATCCCTAATACAGTTGGCTGCTCTTACGAGTGTGGATTCCACTGGCCAGTGATTCCAGGACAGATTTGTGCTAAGAGTGTTGCAGTGAAGTAGGTCAGCAGGTTAACTTTAACAAAATATTGATCGAGCAACTGGAAGTTGGCTGTAACAAGAAATCTACATGCTGTGCAGTATAGTGTTCATTTCCATCAACAATAATCTTGAATTTTGATTATTGTTGGAATCAGTGGGAAAATGTGTAGAGATCTAACAAAATATACTGCAACACTACAGTATATAGAGTTCATAAAAAAGTTTACTCATTCCGATTATTCGAGATTGAAAATAATTCGGGTACTTTCAATTTGGGAAGATAGGTGAAAGCCCCCAATGAGAAGGCAATGCACTCACGACCTGCCTTGGAAGCTTCTGCTTGTTATAACTGGTGTACATCCTTTCTATCATATATTAGGTTGGTGCATCATTCATTTGTGAGTCTAAAGAAACAAATATGATTTTGGGATTAGACGTATCGGAGGCAGATGACATCTTTATACCCAAATGTGTAGAAATCATCCAGAACAAAGGCCTGGAATCGGGACTGGGTTGGATACAGAACTCCCTTCTAGAAGTGTGCTACTCCAAACTAGGTAGGTACCATGTTGTCCACTTTATATCCTGTGCAGGGTCTCATATTACCCCCTTTATACAGCATTAAAGGTTGTGCCCAAAGAAGGATGCGCCCAAATTGGAGAAAAATGTTTTGTTTTTTTTCCTTGCATTGAGTATCAATGTACAGTTATGTTCATGGAGATTCCTCATCAATTAAGCCTCATATTGGAGTCAAAGCACACCTATTTTAAAGGAATTCTGGGACTTGTTATTCAACTCCAGCGAGTATCCTGCTTAGTGTACAGCTTAATCTATTCCGTATTGTGAGACTTTATTTCTACATTCCCACTACAAACCATCCTCGTGAGCAAGTGTATCGATCAATCTGTTATGATCGATACACTGGCTTGGTTAGTTACCGATGCGAGTTCTGGATCAAGGAGTTTCCTCTAAATCAACGCAATCTGTGAACGCACTAAGCCAATCCACTGCGAGGTATTAGATGTGACCGGTTTCAAATCATATCTCCTAATATGGTGGTTGTGTTTGCTCAAAATATACGTCAGTCAATCAATAATACTCTTCCTTGACACATTTCGAAATTCAAATGGTTTCAATGTCAGTGACGTCTCAACGTCTATTTATAAGTTCTTTGAACATTGCGGGGGGCCTGATATATATCAAGGGAAGTTTGAATTGGGAGAGTAGAAATTGGCTTGGTGTATGGAAGATGTGTAACTATTTGCAGCTGACAATCCTTGTTGTAGATCTTTTAATCCTTGGTCTATATCTTTTCATTCATGTTGGGCAACTTTTAATCCAAATTGTAATTCTTTTAGTCCATGATGTTGGACATCCTGTAGTCTGACTTTTATGTGCAACATCCATGGCATAATATGTTGTAAATGTTTTAGTTCATGTCCAACTTTTATTCCACGTCATGCAACTTCATTCCAAGTTATCTCTTCAATAGTGGATAATGTTGATCTGCTATTCCAGGTTATGTAAATTAATTTCCATTCATGGTGGAGATTTCGCATGTTTCTTTCAGAGTTACCTACAACACTTAATGTTGTCACCCTTCACCTATATATATATATATATGACCCATTTTCAACTAAATTTTGTGGGTTAACTTTTGAGTTTAATAAAACTCTTGTTATGTTTTTCAGTTATTTCCGGATTGAAGAAGAATTATCCTGCTCATCAGTGGGAGCCAATATCCTTCTTCTCTTCTGGTAAGGACCATCTGCATTGATTATTGTCATGGCTCCTTCCCTTCTTCTTAACGCAAATTAAAAACTAAGGATATACCAGGTTAAGTTTCTTTTTAATGCGAAACAACATGAATTCTTTAAGGGAGCTTCTTGAAATTGGGGCATACTAGGAACTGGCATAAGGCATTCCGAACAGTGTGGAATGGTGCGCCGTGTTGGAACTCATAGGAACTCCATGCCATACAGTTTGGAACTCGGCAGACAAAGGATGGCTTATGCCATACCATGCAGCAGCATGGGGGAAACTGCCTAACTGAAACTCTAATCCACCCAGATCAGAACTTCAAACTGGGCATGGTGTATCCCATTTGAATAACCGGCATATGCCATCCCTACCAGGGAACTCAGTTCCTAATTTCAAGATGCTGTTCTATCTATTCCCATGTTATTTCTGTTGGATTAAAATTGTACAAATTTAGTCAAATTTGAATACAATTTTGTTTATAAATTTGAATACAATTTTACGTAGTTGTTTAACATATGTACATATATGGTAATCCATTTAATAATTCAATCCCCATGTCAAAATTCAATCATGCCCGAGTTTGGAGACAAAAATCGGCCATTGTAATAAATTTGATCGCACTCTAAAATCATTGAAATAATGAAGTAATAATGATTTATTTACATGATTTTGATCCATTTTGTCAACTCCCTGTTCTAATAAATTTGATCACCCCCAGATTCTATGATGGGAAATTTCACTTCCTGTGATTGAATTATTAGAGGGATTACCATATTCCCATGTTACTTCTATTAAATCAAAAGGGTACAATTCTAGTAATATTCAAATAAACTTTTGAGTAGTTGTTTAAAGGTTCTACCAAATACCCCATGTACAGTTTACATGAAAACATACAGAGAAGCTGTATCTATTGAAGGTTTGAACACAATAAAACAGATGGAGTAAAAGACATATTGAAGTCGAAATCTATGACTCAATACATCAGAGTCTGAATAAGATAATGTCACATAACATCGACAAGTCTTTTGTGTTGGACTTCTTATTTTGACGTACGTTGCACAAAAATTTGGCATGATGACATCATCATGACTTTAACAAAGGTATTACGTTTTAGCTTTGTGACGTCATTGGCATTACATTGGAAATGTGGAGTAGAAAATTGAAGTAATGGAGGGTTTAAAGTTGTTTTTTTTCAAACTTCAACCATTTCCAAAAATAGTAAACTGTTATTAAAGGTCAAGTATAACCTTTTACAACAATTTAGCATCAAGAAAGTATGGGGTGTAGGGACCATTTCGTAGAACATTCAACAGTATGTACCGTTACAGTGCATGAAAGATAAGGGCTGTTCCATTTAAAAAGGTATGGGAGGGGAGGAAGGCACTCAGTATATTATTCTATAGGTCATAGGAAGAAATTCCCTTCAATCAATGTTACAACATTGGGAAGGCCAATTAAATTTCTATGGGTGGTGGGGTACAATTCAAAGCTGCCTTCCTCCCCTCCCATACCTTTTAAATAGAACAGCCGTAAGATTATTCATGCGAAATTTAATTTTCCCTATTTGAAATCTATTAGGACCTTTTACCTGAGGTGTCCGTCTCCACTTGAGTTAAACACCATTGTTCTGACTTAAATTTGACAGTTCAAGGTAGAGACGTGCCATTATATCCGTTCACCGAGGATCAGGAGCAAGTCCTTCAGGATGTCCACGTTAAGCTGACATTGCAGACAATGGGATTCAACATGTCCAAGGACACTGGCAGCCTGTTCCACTCCATACCATCCAGCTGGTCTCCCGATGACCTCGTGGACAAGGCCAAACAACTCGGCCAGCTCAGTTATGGTCAGTTCATTCATATGTAAATTCTATGCTCAGTACATGTATGGCTGAAGAAAACTAATCTCTAGCTTCACGGGAACTTTTTTTTTTGCAAAAAAAATTGGCAAGGGATAATAATTCAAACTGTCGAATGCCAAAACTACTAGCTGAATGCCAGTAATAAAGGTGAATGCCAATAATAAGCTGGATGCTCAAAATACAACCTGGATGCTAAAAATACAAGCCATGATATGCCAAACATACCAGCTAAATGTCAATAATATACAGGCTAGATGTCAATTACCTGAATGTAATTCGGACCACATGTACTTTCAATGAAAGCTGAATATCATAATGCAGATTGGATGTCAATAATGCAGGTTGAATGTCAATAATGTGGGCTGAATGTCAATGATGCAGGTTCAATGTCAATAATGCAGACTGAATGTCAGTAATGTGGGCCGAATGCCTTAATACAAGCTGAATGTCCATGGTCATAACATGATACAATATGGTCAATATTAAAGTATGACTTAGTCTGGAAATAATACAGGATGTATGCCCAGTTTCATAATATGGGCTGAACACTCGTGCTTCGAGGATTAAGTAGCATCAAGCAAGTCAACCTCATATGTCCTAGATGGCCTATCCCTCTATTCTGATGAACATGTGCTCAGTTACGTCACAATCTTGTGACCAATATGTAGCGAAAACATTTGAGGCTCTTGACATGGGATCTCAGCTGTCGAGTAATGAATACATTATATTACAAATTTTCCATATTGCATTGTAGAGCACATGAAATTTACCCTAGCGGAAATGAACGAAGTGCTGTCTACCAAACCTGAGCAGATGACAGACATTACTGGAGCAGATGATCTCGACATGGACAGCTCTTCACTGTAAGTTTTGTTTGTGCTTTTTAACTGCACAAGATCATTGGCTGGGGATCATAGGCAGAGGACTATAGGCAGGGGATCATAGGCACCGGATCATAGGCAGGGTATCTTAGGCAGAGGATCATAAGCATTGGATCATTGACAGAGGATCATAGGCAGGGAATCGAAGGCAAAGGAGGATCATTGGCAGGGAGTCAGGCAGAGGATCATAGACAGGGAATCATACACAGGGGACCATAGACAGGGGATCATACACAGGGGACCATAGGGAATCATGGACAAAGATCATATCAGGGGATCATAGAAGTTCATAACAGGGGATCATAGACAGGGACCTTAGACAGAGGATCATATGCAGGGGATCACAGGCAGAGGATCATAGACAGGGACTCATACACACGGAACCATAGACAGAGGTCATAGGGAGAGTATCATAGACGGGGACCATAGACAGAGGATCATAGGCAGGGAATCAGACACACGGAACCATAGACAGAGGTCATAGGCAGGGAATCAGACACACGGAACCATAGACAGAGGATCATAGGCAGGGAATCAGACACACGGAACCATAGACAGAGGATCATAGGCAGCCAGGAATCAGACACACGGAACCATAGACAGAGGTCATAGGCAGAGTATCATAGACGGGGACCATAGACAGTGGATCATAGGCAGGGAATCAGACACACGGAACCATAGACAGAGGTCATAGGCAGGGAATCAGACACACGGAACCATAGACAGAGGATCATAGGCAGGGAATCAGACACACGGAACCATAGACAGAGGATCATAGGCAGCCAGGAATCAGACACACGGAACCATAGACAGAGGTCATAGGCAGAGTATCATAGACAGGGATCATAGACAGAGGATCATAGGCAGGGAATCAGACACACGGAACCATAGACAGAGGTCATAGGAAGAGTATCATAGACAGGGACCATAGACAGAAGATCATAGGCAGCGACTCATACACACGGAACCATAGACAGAGGATCATAGGCAGAGGCTCATAGGTTTGCGATCATAGGCAGATGTTCATAGACAGGTGATCATAGACAGGGGATCATAGGCAGGGGATCATAGAGGCCAATGTACATTCATATTCCATACAAGAGTTGGTGCTCTGTACTCCTGGCTGTGCCTTACATCATTGGTGACAAGGTGTAGAGATCAACCTGGTCTTTAGAAGATGGGATTAAAGACTTAATTAGCCCCTTAAAAATTATTAATTTTCTAAGTGTACATATAGATATAGTACCAGTGAATATAGTCTTCCAAATGGAGATTAGTAGTCCATATTTATGACCAGGTTTCATACAGTACCTTGAAAATGTGGAAAAGCCTTCAAAAATAGAAAATTGTGCTAAAGACCTTGAAAATACCCATTTTCAATTCAGTTGTCAAGTTGTAGCTCGAAGTCGTACTTTATCTTTTGAATAAATGTTCTTTTAATGTACAGACATGTCCACTAATTATTGTCTTTGATATATGTTCAAGAGATTTTTTTGTAAAACCTTTTGCTGACCTAATTCATCAATTACTCCTCTCTCTTTCACAGCAATAATTATTCCAGCATTCCCAAAGCGCTCTGGCCAGCCATTGTTCGTCAGCTGAATTCCCAATTACAAGAAACGTGAGAGCGCTGTGCAACCCCTCAAGGACAATTGATGCGAACACATCGATAATTTCATTTCATATCATATCTGAGTCGTGTTATTTCTGTTTCATTGAAGGTTTTCTCTTTCATTGTTCTCATCCATTTCAATAGTAATGATTTCAGGGCCATAGTTTTTTTTCTGGAGTAATATTACCTCATATATGTGTACAGTGTGTTTGTGACATCTGTGTATAGGTGATGGTAGTTTGAGTATACTGAGAGTTCCTGATTTCAGGACCATAGTTTTTTGGAGTAAATACTTCCTCGTAAGAAGTTGGATGATATTGTGTTCAGTGTGTATTTGTGAAATCCAAATAGCTGATTGTAGATTTCTCACTAAGAATTCATGATTTCAGGGCCATAATTTTTTGGGGAGTAAATATTCCTGATATAAAGTTTGATGATATTGCATGATCATGTACAATGTAATTTATTGGTTACCCTATGTAATGGACCTTATTAGAAAACCCAGATTCTGTCCGTGTCCTTTCATGCTGTTTCGAAATTAGTCGATATCCCATAATTGACTTTGTGAAAGGATATATTCTCTTTTCGCTTTTGCAATGTTTAAGTCATGCCACATGGGAATCTGTATTTGCAGGGCTGATTGAATACATTATTGTATATTGAATGTAATATTATTGCCAGGTGATAAATTTTGTATCACACCCACCAGTAAACTTGGGACATGGTATTATCATTTGTCTGTCAGCAACCTTCGCACTGTTTTAATGGCCAGGAACTTCAATTGATATGAAATCTACTAGATACAATATTTTGTAATTAAGTGTCAGCTAGCTCACCTCGTATTCACATTTTTCGCGAGTTGGAAGAAAATTAAGTGCACATGAAAAGAATTTAACCCTCTCTGTACCATACCCGTACTTAAGTACTGATAGTTCAATGAATGCTTGTCATTGGCATACAATAATAAAGAATTTCTAGATAAATATTTTCATCGTATTATACCTTGTTCGAAAGTCTGGAATACCCGCTTTAAAACCATGTAGGCAATGATAAGTATATCTTTGCTTCATTCATATCCATGACAGTGTTGATACCAGCTTGGGACTGTTAAAAATGCCGCTACAGAGGGAGTTTTTTATTTTTAAGTAATGGTTAGCAGTTAAAATTGCAAAATTATAGCACTGCAGAATCTACTAAACCGAGCAATCACAAAAATTGAATTAAATTTTTCGCCTAGAAACAATGATGGGATCTGCATATTGATTGGAGCTGGAAGTCAGTATGAAATAGTACAAACATAGATCTCTTAAGAACTTCATTATTGAACCATGATTTATACTGTTAGCTGACCTGACTGATATCCAGCCCAATTTAGACTGATATCCAAACGAATTTCGACGATTTAGACTGATATCTGGACCAATTTAGACTGACCCAGATTGGAATGCAGCACGTTGTTATATCATAGAACAAATTCTGTACAACACTTGCATTGGACAATCTCAATCTCACTGTATTTTGCTTGAACATTCAACCATGGAAAGAATAAACAGACAGTCTGGCCTTCCCGATATCAATTTCAGATAGGGTGCAGTGAGGCGTAACCCAGTCTGAGCTTCTCGTAGCTAGTTGATTCTTATTTCTCTTTCTGTTGCTGCTTGGAGCAATATCACTTAACTAGCGATATCGGACATATTTTCAACTTAAAGTTGTCAAAATATTTATACGGATAAGCATAATGGTTCTCTCTTCATATGAAAGGGTAATTTGGGGCATATTTACTGCATCTCTAGGAGTTATCACTGAAATTCTGTCTATTTCATCCATGCTCTGAATAATATTTACTTTTACTGAAGTTGACAAACTAAAGGCTGAAATATTTGAAGTAGAATTGTTTGCTCTGCTCTGTATGTATGTAAAACTAATTGTTTGTCCAAATGGACATGAAAGTTATGTAATTTGTTGAAAGGGTCTGAAGATTGCCTGGTAATTGAAGATGCCTGTGGCATCTGTCAATTCGAAATGTTGTGATACGCTAATTAGTTTTTAAATGGCGGGTGCCCAGGTATGATAACGATTCCAAAAACAGTCTTTTCAACATTGTTGTATTTTTCTATTGTGATACCATCTTCGCATATCCAAGTCGAACGCTACACGTGTTGCCTTGGCTGAACATAACATATTGTCTGATCAGAATACGAGTTTGGTGATGTCATAGCTCTATAAATATTCTGTGGTCCATGTTAGGAGAAGTGTAATGTATGACCTCTTTGAAATTCTATTTGATTGGCTATTCAAAAGATTTGATGGAACATTAGTGTAGTATTTAACTTGAAATGTGAAGATGTGATACTTGCTCTGGTCTTTTTGGCAGATGTGATAGATGTATTTAGTATATATTTATGTATTTATATCCAGAATAGCTTGATGCTGCACTGTTGACACTGTACATCCTAAGTAATGATGTAAGGTAATGTCAGCCTCATGTGACAGAATGCCCAGGTGATGAATGAAATCAAATTAGAGTATTATCATTATTGATATGTGTGTTTTTGATAGTGGAGTAGGACGATGAATCGAAACAATGCTTTCCAACCAATGTCAATATTTCACCTCATTATTTATGTCGGATGTTTCGCCATATACCATTAACCCCTTCTCAGAAATGATCTCATACCATCTGCATATTCATTTGACTGGCAAGTCAAATCCTGATCGATTTCATGCGTGACAGATATTTCTGGTTTATCCATTTCCATTCTGGACATAGAATATAATGTTCAACCATTGCTCTTACAGGATTTAGCTGTACATGTCAAGATACTGCAGTTATGGTTTATTTATGCCCATATACTATTATGGTTTAGTTATGCCCATGACAAGATACAGTTATGGTTTAGCTGTTTGGCTCTTTCAAGATATGGATTAGCTGCTCTGTCCATGCTGATATATTAGTGTTATGGTTTGGTTAGGGCATAAATGTCAAGATCGGTTTATGGTTGAACGGTATTGTCCATGCCAATATAGTGTTTAGCTGTTATGTCATTGCCAAGTTACGGTTATGGTGGCTTCATTTTTATGCACATGCCAAGATATCATTTTAGTTTAGTAGTTATGCCCGTGACAATATACTGTTATGGTTTAGAGGTCCTGCCCATGCCAAGATATTAGGGTTATGGTTTGGCTGTTACATGCATGCCAAGATTGAGTTTATGTTATGTCCATGCCAAGATAGGGTTAGGAGGGTTATGCCCATAGGGTCAGGGTTTAGTTTTTATGACCATGACAAGACAGGGTTATGGGTTAGCTGTTATGCCCTTGCCAAGATGGGGTAATGGTTTAGCTATTATGCCATTGTAAAGATAGGGCTGTGATAGGTTCATATGTCGGATTGATAATGTAATACTGATCAAATATCAGGCTCGCAGACAGAACTTCGGTGTAATGAAGCAAGAAATAAAAATGCATTTTGTATTAAGGGGGCATATGTCCAGTGTTTATGCTATTGATACCACCCCATGTATGATACACTATAATTTAGCATACAGGAGGTAGTGGTAGAGAGATAGGGGAATAAGTTTGATAATTAATATATGCCCCTGAATGAGCGAACACGTGGATGGCTTGATATTTCAATTAAGTAAGGATTTGGGCCATGGAGTTTTCATTGAAGACTAGTATTATGTAAGGGTACATATATTTCATTCGAATCACTAAACATTTTTAATTGTGCAAATGAGAGCCAGTAAGAGGGTAACTGGAAAAAAGGAAAGGAAAAAGAAACACATTAATGTAAATATGAATTGTACACAAATGAGATCACATCATTATTAAGTGATCATGTCATGAATTCGGGTAGACATTCATAATTTTCAATGATTGTTTCATGTGTGATAAATATGCTCATGTGTTGCTGTTGTGACATATTTCACATGTTTTGTTGTGACATTTGTTTCACATGTGTTGTTATGAGAAAATAAAATAATTTCAAAAGTAATTATATGACTTTTTTCCCCCTGTGTCTGTAACATTGCTGTCCCCAGTTTTTCCCTATATGATTATTCGAGTGTCTTACTGGAGGTTTCCTCCTGCAGATAGTTCTGATATCCTATATCTGATTTATATACACCCGTTGTTTGGCTAGGTTGAATAATATGTGATAGCAAATCCTGTCTGTTGGTTCATTAATATTTTTTGGTCTCCATCATATAATATACAAGCATCATCATTCAGCATCCATAATCGTCTTTGAAGAAGATTGAATATAAGTAATATTTCTTCCTATTTAGACTTCAGGAACATAGAAATTCCACAAATGTCCTCCTTCAAAAGCCTTGCAATTATGGCACAACAGTACATAAATATTTTGCTATCTAGCAAGCTCTGTAATATACTGGGATTCCATTTGAGATGATTGTTAATCCTGAGTTCTAGCACAAAATGCAAAGCTACAATGGTGATGTCTCATTACCTTTGTGAACTGAGTAACCAAGTAGGCCACTCTATAATACCCGCATATTGTCGGGTCGAAGAAAGCCGTTCACAAGCTGTCTGTTTCTCTTTTCCCAAGGATCAAACCCAACTACTAAGCTGATTTTTAACATGCCGCCATTCTTGAGACAATATACAGTCTGAATATCTAGAACAATCAGTAATTTCCAGAAACATCTGAGCACACATATCCCATGATGCTCCCCATTAGATTTAGTCGTGTTATTGACAAGTGCACGTCGACACTGTCTAGAGATAAGACCGGGTTTATCAGGTTGTAAGGGCTTAATTGAGCTTAATCTTATGCCTTTTGGCTTCAGCAATATCCCTGGGACATTCCAGCACCTTCCGAATTTGATATTGTTGGTGAATGTGGAAGTCGTGCTAATTATGTCTCCCCCAACTATGTTGGGGGGAGACATCTAGTGTTTGTGCTGTCTGTCTGGATGGATGGATGGATGTCTGGATGGATGTCTGTCCGTCCCCTTGCCTTGTCTGCAAGATAGCTTGAGAACTACTGGATGGAATTTCACCAAACTTGGATGGAAACTTCATTGGGATAGCCCCCTCATTTGATTAGGTTTTGGTGTGTGTGCGTGCATTCATCCGTGTCCGGTGTCTGTCCGTCTGTCCATCTACTTGTACATGTATATACAGGCCTTGTCTGCAAGATATCTTGAGAACTACTGGACGGAATTTCACCTAACTTGGGTGGAAGCTTCAGTGGGATAGCCCCCTCATTTGATTAGGTTTTGGTGTGTGTGCGTGCATTCATCCGTGTCCGGTGTCCGTCCGTCCGTCCATCTACTTGTACATGTATATACAGGCCTTGTCTGCAAGATATCTTGAGAACTGCTGGATGGAATTTCACCAAACTTGGATGGAAGCTTCATTGGGATAGCCCCCTCATTTGATCAGGTTTTGGTGTATGTGTGCATGCATTCATCCGTGTCGGGTGTCCGTCCGTCCGTCCATCTACTTGTACATGTATATACAGGCCTTGTCTGCAAGAAATCTTGAGAACTACTGGACAGAATTTCACCCCACTTGGATGGAAGCTTCAGTGGGATAGCCCCCTCATTTGATTAGGTTTTGGTTTGTGTGTCTGCATTCATCCATGTCCGGTGTCCGTCCGTCCGTTCATCTACTTGTACATGTATATACAGGCCTTGTCTGCAAGATATCTGGAGAACTACTTGACGGAAGTTCACCAAACTTGGATGGAAGCTTTATTGGGATAGCCCTCTCATCTGATTAGGTTTTGGTTTGTGTGTGCGTTCGTCCATGTTCGGTGTCCGTCCGTCTGTCCATGTACTTGTACGTGTATATGTATATACAGGCCCTTTCTGCAAGATATCTGAAGAACTGCTCGACAGAATTTCACCAAACTTGGATGGAAGGTTCATTGGGATAGCCCCCTCATTTGATTAGGTTTGGGTGTGTGTGTGCATTTATCCATGTCCATCGTCCGTCCGTCCATCTAATTGTTCATGTATATACAGACCTTGTCTGCAAGATATCTGGAGAACTACTCGACAGAATTTCACCAAACCTGGATGGAAGCTTCATTGGGATAGCCCCTCGTCTGATTAGGTTTTGGTGTGTGTGTGCGAGTGTTCGTTCGTGTCCATCCGTCCGTCCATCTACTTGTACATGTTTGGTGTTCATCCGTCTGTCTACTTGTACATGTATAGACAAGCCTTGTCTGTAAAATATCTGAAGAACTACTGGATGGAATTTCCCCGAACTTGGATGGCAGCTTTATCGTGATGGCCTCTTCATCTGATTAGGTTTTGGTTTGTTTGCGTGCATCCATCTGTTTTTGATGTCCAGCTTTGTTACATGTATGTACAGGACTACTCTTGTTTGATTTGATTTGATTTGATTTGATTTTTATTCACCATTTATGAAAGAGATATAAATACATACATGTAACATATATAAAGAGAATTGTTTGACGGGAATAAAACCCCATGGGGCTTGTTCTATCCCTAATATAATATAAGACTGCAAGGAAGATGGCATAAAATTATAGACTAAGGTTTGAAATCCATTTCCAATGTTTCTGTGAAAATCGGTCAGTAATCAATTACTGTCTACAAGATATGTGGAGAACTACTGGATGAAATTTCACCAAACTTGGATGGAAGCTTCATTGAAATGGCCTTATGATCTAATTAGGTTTTGGTGTGAGCTACATGCAGTGCTTGCGTGGGTCCATGCAAAATGTGCTTATCTGTCTGTCCAATTTTTGTTCACTCCATATCTTGGAAACTACTGAAGGCAGATGC
>JAVTVY010020904.1:0-75728 GCA_036873755.1 Hanleya hanleyi
AACCCAAATTAGAGAAAATATTAAAAATGCCTGAATTCAGACAAATTATGAAGGCTTTCGCTCAGATATATGACAATTAACTGATGACGAATCTGCCTGAACATCGATATTCAATGCTGGAAAAAATGTTGTGCTTTATTTTGGACACATCAGTAATTTGCGCCCGACGTTAATGACCTGAACTGTGAAGGAGAAAATGTCTCCCTGGAATTGCATGGCTCAAATAAAATAAGGTTAAGGGATGAGGTGGTGCTTACAAGATACAAGATGGGGCACATAACTCCAAATGAACGTGCTATAATACGAGATTTTCTTTAAATATGTAGCCCTGTGGAGTTTGGGGAAGAGGGGAGTGGGGGTGCACATACCCCTGAAGGGAGAGGGGTCGGGAATCTTCCCTGGTAGTAGTGCCTCTGACAGGGGGAGTCTTCTGCACATATCCTCTGGAGGAACAATACCCACAGCTCAACAATTTTCTTTACCTATGGATGAAGGCTGGCGGGGTTGAGCCATCCCCAGGTGTAATATAATCTGCATCATATGGGAAGGCCTGGTTCCTGATGCTGTTTTAATATGGGCATCTCTGCTGAACCATAATCAACAGATTTCCTTAATCACGGCTCAACAATTTTGTTTAACCAGTGTAACCAAAGTGCGGACATCAACATTGAAAACTAATTCTCGATTGAACTTTCAGCACGTTCAGATTAAAATATGTTATTTCCCATGAATATGTCTCATTTGCACACTACAAGTATTAGCAAAAAAACATATAGATGCACTTAAATCATATCATATAGTTGATTGACAGTTACATGAAAATTATAAGCACTGTCCTTGTTTTTTTTTTATTTTTTTCTCATGAAAAACACTCGAAATTCCACAACGCCACCATTCTATACGTGCATGAACAATATTCTATACTTGCATGAACATCATCATATTGTATGCTTGGTGGGTTGGTATGAATAGGGACATGTCTTTGCTCTTAAAACTTGCTTCCCGGTGTGGGTGCACCATCCACAGATAAACATTTTTTTCCGCATCCGCATCTTAACTTAGTCGAAATATAGCGCGCACATGTGGAAAGGACAATCAAAATTTAGTTTATGCATATAGAGTAAGATTCAAGACCATTGCCATATCATATTACTCAATGTTGGAAATGTGGAATTTTGATTGTTTTTATAGCAGACAATCTGAAAACAAGGACCGTCTTTGAACCACTTGTTCATGTTAGTAGGCACACACATACGACTACACAGCCACTGGAGACTAAATAAATTAAAATGGGATACCAATGAACAGGATTCGATTATAATGTCAACATTAGACAGAGAAGTGACACTGATCATAGAGAATGAGGTTTTATATTGTTGAAACAAGTTGTCTTGTCCCACTTATCAGTGGTACTAGCAAATTCAATTTGAGAAAAATGCCATGGATTCAAGCTCTCTTGAATGCGTACAATTTTCCATATAGTATCACTATCACACTATACTGGCAGCAGCATATTTTCTCAGTATTATTTTTTAGTTGTGTAGCCTAGATTTATACCTATATTTTTAGTTTCCAATACCACCCATTGCTACATGTATGTACCAGAATAATCTGAAGAACAAATCATCGATCGAAATGGTCAATTTTCATTTCCGAAAAAAAACACATCCTTTCTGGGGACGCAAAAAAAACGTGCCTTGATAGTTACGCCAGGAAAACCATTTTCGGTACTTTGGCTATACTTCAATATGATTTTAATCAAATTTCATAGAAACTAAACTAGCCGTTCAGACAAAACCATGTTACAATGTTTCATATATGCTCTAACTACAGCGTCACCTAGTAATGAACAGAGGCTACCCAACTAAATAAATTTCCCCAGAATGTTTGACGAGAAAATCTCTTTCAAGATTCAAAACACGGTTTCAAAGATAATCACGTTCAAAGTCGCGATGGCGGATCCGTCGGAGCCGTTTCTCATGAAAATATAAGAGCATCCACTTTGTGGAAATGCTCTAATGACAGCAGTTGATTTACGCACATTACATTTGAGTTTGTTCTGAAGATTAATCAGCCAAACAATCGGGTCTCATCTTTGATAAATGTTACATTTTATCTAATACGAGACAGAATTCACTGATTTGTCAGCTGTTCATCCCGAAAAGTCGGATGAGTGATAACGCAAAAGGATTTTCTGCATGGACAGCTATACAAGTCGACGTGGCCGAAATTTGTATGAAAAACGTTGAAGACTGCAAAACTTTTGCGTCATGCGAGCGAATATAGGTCACCGCTGGGAAGATTGGCGGCGATATATTAGGGCTATTGCATCATCGCTCTGAAATATTTGTAGCTAATCCCGTTCAAGCCGATGCTAGGGGACGTGGTAATGTCATTCAATATGTCGAACTGCAATAAAAGTGTGACTGGGATACAAATCATCATAGAGGTCATTTTTGGTTTTTGTGATTTTTTTAGAAATATAGTCAGTATATTTGCCTGTGGGGACATATGACGCCGGCATCGTTTCCCGCCCTTTTAATGTTGCGTTTAATTGCTGCCTGTATACGGTGAGATTCTGCTGATGGACGTTTCGTCTCCGAGGCTTGCCCCCTATACAAGTCATTGTGATTGTAGTTTTGTGACTTGTTAATATGGCGGAGAATGAAGCGCTTGGTCGGCGTCGGGCATCACAGGTATTTGTTCTGAATATGTACTTGCATTCAATAAATACTCTCACGTTTCGACCGGTTTTTCTCGCTGTCTTGATTGGCTTGATTGGTCTATTACATCAGTGCTCTGAAATATTTGTATCTAATACCGCTCAAGCCGATGCTTGGAGCCATGTGGCGATGCCATTCGATATGTCCACATGAACAGCTACAATTAAAGCGTGGCTGGGATACAAATCATCACAGGGATCATTTTTGGTTCTTGCGATGTTTTTAGAAATATGCCGTCAGTATATTTGTCTGTGGAGTCATAAGATTTCTTGTCAATACGCGGGCATCGCTTTCCACCACCCTTTTAAAATTGCGTTTAAATGTAACTAAATACTAACTAGTCTCGCGTGGCCACAACAACTTTCGATCAAATGCATGTGGCTCTGTAACAAGCCATGTCAGTGATCGATTTTCAATGTATGGATATATACCCGCTTTGGATTGGTCAATGTTTAATACATTGCAATTGGATTCCAAAACATTGAAAGAAGACGCTTATGAATGACTGAATTTCAATACATTAATATTGTAATTTTAATACATTGAAATTCAAGGCTTACGATCACAATTTACATTGGTAACTCTTCAACGCAACGAATTTTAGGGATGACCTACCATAGTACCATAGACCGTAGGAGTTACGTTCCATTAGTGGAAACAATAATCCAATAAAAATCGAAATTGAGAAAAATATCTGCGTGTCGATTTCAAGCAATGAATCGATAGCTTTTAGAGTAGTCCATGGTCGACATCCAGTACTCACCAAGTAAACAATGTAGTCCAGTATATAGGGAGCCAACCCATGATAATACGATAGAACTGTCCTCGAACGACTCCATCAAGTACATGTAAAACAGCCCTGCCGATGAAATAGCTCCACCCATGAGGACCTACAAAATAAAGACAGATAAGAGACTCTCGATGTCCTTTCGACTGAAAGAACCTCGCATAATAATGCAGTTTACGGCAATGGAGCGGAAATGTGTCATTATACCAACTTGTTTATTTTTATTCTGTCTAGTTGCATCGGAAGCGCTGATTTGGAGTCATTTGACGAAGACCAGAAGTTCGATTGCAAGAACCAACAATGTATCCATTGGCGTGACCGTGATTGCATTGCATACTCGTATCCATACATGAGTTATCTCCCCTTGAACTGCCATTGGTAGATTGTATGCACAATCAGGCCATATCTTAGTGATATACGCTTGCCATGACGATTTTCTTGAGAACGCAGCCTAAAATGAATGGAAGAGGTATATATGTATGATTGAGGTTTGAAGATTATTTTCTCATTTCTGTAAAGCATTTCCTATGTTTCTAGCAGACAATCGAGTGCAAAATTACAAATAAATTGACTTGTTTTCGTCACTTTTTTGCATTTTCCCCGTATGTTTTGCATCTTATGAAAACCAAAAATCAATCATTGCCTTTTATATTGCTGGAAAGGTGTTCATTCTAAGAAGCAAATGGATTAGCTTCGATTTTATTCTCGAAAATCCTGCTAGAGATGGCAAGTCATTGAAGCAAAGATGAAGTAGGGGGGAAGTTGTTGATATCCCACAATACGACAAATAACTAGTAAGTGTTGTATACCGCCAGATCGGCAAATACGCTTATACTACAGTAAACCATCATCTCTACCCATGGTTCGTGTGACAAAGCCGTACCATGGCAGAATATGGGTTTGACATAGCTATGAGACCAATCGTAAATTTTAGGCGTGCCAGTAACGACCTCACGGCCTCTCCAAATAGACCCAAATTAGATGCCAGACAATATGTCGTATATTTCATCCCCTTTGAACTCAGTTGTACGTATCCGGGATTGCTTTGACGGGAGGATGCTGTAAACGGGACCATTTAGTTTCGCCAAACTCACCCTGAACCATAAGGGCTCGCTCCACAGTTTGATGGGAATGGCACATGTCTAATTTCAGAATAGAGCAGACCGCCCGTTTTCTGCTACATCATAATTTTTCTTGCCTTTTTAGTAGCTTATCCTGATCGGCATTTTAGTGTTGCACACGGGCT
Organism: Hanleya hanleyi; assembly: GCA_036873755.1. Lineage (NCBI taxonomy): Eukaryota > Metazoa > Mollusca > Polyplacophora > Lepidopleurida > Hanleyidae > Hanleya > Hanleya hanleyi. The sequence goes on from JAVTVY010020904.1 coordinate 4,757, forward strand.
ATACGGAGGGATCTTTGAATTCGACGACTCAGTGATCGACATCGGGAGTAAATTTGGTCCTACCTAAGTAGGTTGGCAAATTCTTTTAATGCAGGGACCTACCCTCCCCTATGGTATACCACGAGAAAAAATACCACTGTCGGAAATATGAGTAAAACATACCCTAGTATTTATAAATGTAGGGTCTAGTATTTATACAGACCCAGACCTCCTCCCCTGTGAACGAATTCTCTCTGTTTACAGTTACATTTGCATAATACAAGAAAGCGGTGGTGAGACACCTGTTTAGATGTGTAATTTTATCCGTTAAAGAAAATGTTAACATCAAATTGAAGAATTATAGCGGAAAGCGGATTTTCAATCCTTAGCCTGAATACAGTTTGAGGGAATGGAAAAACTTAACTTCTTCGGTGTTCTCTAGTCGGTCTGGTGTAAAGTCTATGTTAACAGAATTGCATTAAAATGTGGCATCGGCTTTATTGATAAAGCCCGCGTTTGCTTCTATACACACATCCTATAATTTTATCAACTCCAGATGAAAACACATTGAAACACATCTTTTGTTCATCTACTACATTTCGCCTGAATTATACAATGTTTCAGACTTTTATTGCACCAGGGACAAAAAAGTCCATATTTCATTCGTCCAAACTCAAGCAGATATTGAAATAACCAATGAATTTTTCTTTGTATGGTTTGAGGCATATTTTAGCCTATAATCGGGCCAATTACTGGATAATGCAGCGACAACAACATTTTCTCAGTTAGACGGTATTCATAACTTCTCGGAGATCTCCGGTAGCCGATAGTCCCTCGACAATGAGCACCATATTGAAATATCAAGAGGTCATGTGATTCATGTTGTTAGGATTGACGTTGTCTAAACTCAACAGGTCGGGGAAATGTACCTCTCCAATTTTGGAGGTAAAAGGTCGTTTTTCTTGAATAACTCAGAAAATATGAACAAAATAACATTTTTTTCTAAATGGCGCATACATTGATATATTTTCACATTGGTTTACGTGCTTTGAAGAAATTGTTGCCTATCTACTTCAGGAGATAGAAAGCGGTCTGTTGTTTTTTTTCAAATTGTCATTTCAACACGTTAACTATAAATCCTATCAATGGCAAAATGTGTTAACATATGTAAATATATATCAATGTATGCGCCATTTAGAAAAATTTGCTATTTTAAAAACGACCTTTTCTCCAAAATTGGAGAGGCACATTTCCCCGACCTGATCAAGGAGGGGTATCAAATAGAGTTCTGCACCCAAGGGAGATAACCCGGTATTAGTTGACCAGTCCAATCGGATTACCTCCTCTGGACTCCATTCAAATGCATGGATTGTTCCAATGACACCAGAGGGCGTAACAATACTCGCCACCCCTGTCTACGGTTCCATCTGCAAATTATGACATCATTGGGACTATACAACTTAAACATGCGACACGTTTATTGTTAAAGCTAATAATTTGTGAAATTATATTTCCATGGATCATAACAGATATGAATTTTGGTATAAATTTGGATCCATAGAGTATAATTTGCCCATAGACGGTTCATGCGTCTGCGTTATAGTTTGGCGTTGAGTCATGCGCGCTAGGCGATTGCGGCGCATCACATCTGGTGATTCATAAGAAATTCATATTACAGGTCTCCTTCGTAGATTTCCGGTCGGTGGGCCCGAAAGAGTTACACGGCAGATTTTGAGATCGAAAATGAGGTCGGGCTACGTCATGGGTCAATTGAGACAGTCCCGTGGTTGTGTATGAAGATTGGGATGGCTCCTATACATAGTGGTCTAAAGAAAACGCTAGTCATAATTTAAAATAGCGGGACCGAATGATCAATCACTGGAGAGGAGACTGCAGGTATAGCACGCTGACACTGTCTGTTAATATCTTGATTTAATAGAAAGTACTACAGTCTAAGGCATTTTCGTTTTAAAACGAGGCCTATCCAGACCATCTGTAGATGGCCTAAAATTCTCACACAACGGACAAGACCAAAACCAGTGAGTATAGAGAAAACCTAGAAGTTTCGGTCCCCAAGACGACAAGGGCTGTGCGATCTTAAGATATTATAACGCAAGGTCATCTGGTGACTCGGTTGATGGTGTCTACATAACCCAATGTAGAAGGGCAGGACCCTTCCAGAATGTATAGATTCCAGCCCGGCTCCGAAATTTCTCGAAGACATGAAATGGATGACAACAAGCCAATGTAGAATGTAGAGTTATCGATGACTTGAAATGGATGACAACATCAACAACGGATTTCTGATGATATATACTTCTTACTAATTTTGCATTCTGTACCAGCTTACAACATTTCACGTAGTTTGTGAACTCTACCGGTGGCTGCTACCGGCGGCGTCTACCGGTGGTGGTAGGACAGTATGATAGAATAAACTCTAATTTGAAAACGCCAAACATTCTCTTTTATACTGTCCTGAATGAATGAATGCAGTGCCAACCCCATCAAATCCTCAGTACAATTATGACATGCCACATCGCTATCTGTCTCATTTTCTAAACCTGCACATCAGACTTCAAATTTAGTGCAGTTTTACAACCGTCCCATATTAAAGCATATAGAACTGTTTCTCACAAATAACTGTGTTCGCAGATGTTTTACTATACCTGACCTAAAAGGTCATGAAATGGAATCTCGGGGATAGCTTTATCAAAACAGACGGAACTTAAAATTAGAACACATCATACTATATATATATATATATGTGTACTGCGACATTTAAGTTTGCATGCACAAATTGCTGGAACAAGTATGGTGGCTAAGAAGTCTATCTTTACGTGAAAGTATGGTGGCTAAGAAATCAGTATTTCACAGCCTGTATGACCTGACCTTTGATTCAATGCCATTCTGGAAAGAAGAGAGTTCCACAGTTACTGGGGCGCTTTACGGCAGTATTCACCGTCAAGAGCGCAACAGCTTCTTTCGCATTCACTCTGGGTTCCAGCCATTAAATATAATGGGACATGTGTCTCCAAGTTTATCGTATCCCAGTGTGGCCAATCGTTTGCCTTTGTGCACGTGTCTAAAATTGCTTATAGTCCTTATATGCCACGCCTGTAGTACAAACAATATGTGACGACAATACGGGAATAATTCCCTTGTGTGTGATGGTAATCAAGCTGATTTTTTTTTCAATTCAAAACCTGCCAAATCAGATTTTTCTAGAAGTTTACAGATTTTTCTGAAATATCAGCCTCGAAAAAATTGCGATGCTCCGTTGTATAAAAATGGAGATATGACTGATCAAAATGTGCTTCTGATTTGGTATGTTTGGGGCATTTACAGTGATGATATTCTCTTGTAGCAAATATATGACAACTCAAATCAAAAAAATTTTGTCACACAAAATTATCATTAGGACGTTTGTTTATTGGAAAGAACCACGAATGGTTTTTGTTTAAGGTGTCCACGAATGGTTTTTGTTTAAGGTGTCATATTTTTGCTACAGGAGAAAACCGTTCATGAAAATGCCCCAAAATACCAAAATATGCACATTTTGATCAATCATATCTCCATTTTACGCAACTGAACATCTCAGTTTTTTCGAAGGGGATATTTCAGTATGTAAACTTAAAAAAAAATCTTGTATATGACAGGTTTTGAAGTGGAAAAAATTGACTTTATTAGCATCACACACAAAACAGTTTTTCGTATGTAAACGTCACATATCCTTTTGGTTGTAAAAATATCGCTGTTCATTGGTCGTCGGGGTTGGGCACCTGAGATAAACATCTCCAACCCAATGCCGCTAATAAAACGGCGTGTAAAATCGAGGCTTACGACGAGTGCGCCAGAACATTCTTTTGAATTAGATCTAATTCAAACAGATGTGTGAACAAGGGCGATTTTTGTCCCGAATAACTGATGCTATAGTTTTGGAATAATATCATATCCCATCAGGTGGTGAAAATAATTATAAGGAAAGGATAATTTATGCTTCAAATCGTAGCTGAAAACTAGCGATCGAGAAACCATACATATGCTCACTTTATCAATATAGTTTTGTCAAGGAATGCTACCTCGGTGAAGATATGCACGTGACTAAATTGGCACAGCAATATGATGTAAAGTGTTTAATTACAACCGGTTACCACTGCTATGTTGCTAACAACGTATCGTTAACGAGGCTGAATAAAAGCCATCCCAATGGCCCGTGTGTTTGATATTGGTTAGATCAAACACCAAACTAAACCGCATGCTTTGAATTAACCCTATCTGGCCTGGGCGATTTGGGGTGTATCGCAGCCTGGGGGGGAGGGTGCGGAAAGTGCCCCCCCCCCTATATATTTTCTCTACCACTAAGGCTAGAGCGCCGAAACTTATCACACAGTATCTTGGGTTCAATCTCTACCGGGAAATGTAAAACAATCCAAGATGGCCGCCATGATGACGTCACAGTGACGTCATCTTCTCGGAAGCCATTTTTCGGCCTTTTTGGGGTCGATTTTTCGAAATTTTCATTTTTCAGATTTGTCTCTCGAAAAAAATCTAATAAAATAGAGAATAATTAGTTTTGCATAAATAAAATACTTTCAAGGCCTTTTAGTCAAGGAAATTGTGAAGAAATGGAGCGAAAAGATTGAAAAACACGACTTTCGCGGATACCACATGGCCGCCATTTTGAATTTACCCGTGATCCTCTGCCCGGGGGTATATCAAAATAGGCTGAAAATGACCCCAATAAGATAAGCTTAAAAGTCACCAAGTTTCAGCCTCCTCGGTTTTGTCGTTTCGGAGCAGCAGAGAAAAGTTCACTAGGAAGGGGCACTTTCCGCCTCCCCCCAGGTCAGGTAGGGTTAACGATATGTCACGGCAAACTTGACTCATATTATATTCCTTGCCATACAAAAACCTTAACCTTCACTGCTCATACGCTACTAATAAATGATAGCACTTGTGAACAACACATGGGTTCCCTCGAAGTTCAACCTCTTGTGTTACGAGAACGTATAACTCAATAACAAACGCCTAAACGTGTACAGCATGTTGGTATCGATGTTTCACAAGGTCTGTAAACTTCGGATCACATGTCTGCAACGGCTGATCCATCAAGCAACGCCCCTCCCGAGCACTGTATGGGGAATTTACTATCTTTCTGTGTCAGAAAATATTAATATATAAACGTCTTTCTCTGCCCAACAAATTCAACAGATTTTTGAATCCCAAAATATCTTTACTTTTGTCGAGAAAACGTCCGACATTTGAACCGATCATCATACTCGGATGAATGTAATTTTTTGCAATTGTTTTGCCAGATGGGAACATCCGTGCAGTAATGAGATGTATATTCTATTATAAGCAGGGGTTTCTTGGCTGATCGTCCATTCGATTTTATTCAAAGTTCTAGATGCCTGGCCTTTGAAACGATAAATTTCCTATAAATAACACTAACCTGGGCATTTAAACTTGATGAAAATACACATAATATGCAGAGCTCGTCTACTGAGGTTCTACCAACAGCTTTTCACACACGCGGAACGCTCCGATTCCACGCAATTTTTCAATGAATGTTCAAATTGTTTTCATGCCAGAAAATGTATTAAAGTGCAGAAATGGTTATTATTGTCTCGCATGCTATTTAGCAGATCTACTACTTCGCAAATAATTTCTAAAATCAGTGATATTTAGAAAGGGGTGTGCTACTTTGAAGATAATTTCTAGGATTACTGCCAGTTAGGAATTTGACTTGCCTGTTCCCAAACAAAATATATTGTATAATTAACACTATGTCTACCATTTCGCAGATGCTAAATATTGAATATTTCTTCCAAATAGCAACCTGCTATATATTGAATATTTCTTCTAAATTTTCACACATGGTAAATATTCAATATTTCTTTTAAATTGCAGCTTCAAATTGTCGGACTTGCCTCTCCCGGAAGAAAATATATTGTATAATTAGAACAAATGCTAAATATTGAGAAAAAAAAATTACATTGCAATCATCATAAATATTGAATATTTCTTCTAACTCGCAAAGCAAATTGTCGGACTGCCTCTCCCGAAAGAAAATATATTGTATGATTAGCACAAATGCTAAATATTGAATAACAATAAAAGATTATACTATCGTTCTTCCTGGTTAAACAACGCACATGGACTGGTGAATAAGGATGTTTAAGGCAGTCCCAAGTACACATTGATTGCTGGTCTGCGCTACTCCCATGACAATAACAGGGATTATTCTATCGTTCTTCCTGGTTAAACAACACGCATGCGCTGGTATATAAGGATTTTTAAGACAGTCGCTAGTACGTTTTCATTTGTGATCTGTGCAACTCCACTCAGACAATAACATATGATTCTATCGCTCTTCCTGGTTAAACAACGCGCATGTGTAACTGCGAATCTATTCTAATTAGATGATATTATAAAGCTGCTAAATATTGAATATATTGTCTTTTCGCAGACGCCAACTACATATTTAACTGCAAATCTCTTCTAATTGGATTATATTATAAAGGTGCTAAATATTAAATATATTGTCCTTTCTCCGACACGGTATTACAGATATTTTAATGCGAATCTCTTCTAATTAGAATAGATTATAAAAGTGCTAAATATTGAATATATTGTCTTTTCGACGAAAAGGCTCTTGTGGATATTTAGCTGCGAGGATCTCTTCTATTTAGTATAGATTATAAATGTGCCAAATGTTGAATACAATATCTCTTCGCAGACGCCAGCTAGATATTTAACTGCGAATCTGTTCTAATTAGATGATATTATAAAGCTGTTAAATATGGAATATATTGTCTTTTTTCAGACGCCAACAACATATTTAAGTGCGAATCTTTGATAATTATATGATATTATAAAGCTGCTAAATATTGAATATATATTGTCTTTTGTCGAACGCCAACTAGATATTTAACTGCGAATGTCTTCTAATTAGAAGATATTATAAAGGTGCAAAATATGCAATATATTGTCTGTTCTCAGACGTCACCTACATATTTAACTGCGAATCTATTCTAATTACATGATATTATAAAGCTGCTAAATATTGAATGCATTATCCTTTCTCCGACGCGGTGTTACAGATATTTTAATGGGAATATCTCCTAATTAGAGAAGATTATAAAAGTGCCAAATATTGAATATATTGTCTTTTCTCCGAAAAGGCTTTTGCGGGTATTTAACTGCCAATATCTTCTATTTAGCACAGATTAAAAAATATATTGTCTTTTCCCGGACGCCAACTATATATTCAAGTGCGAATCTGCCCTAATTAGATGATATTATAAAGGTGCTAAATATTGAATATATTGTCTTTCTCGGACGCCAGCTAGATATTTAACTGCGAATCTCTTCTAATTAGATGATATTACCAAAGTGCTAAATATTCAATATATTATCTGTTCTCAGACGTCAGCTACATATTTAAGTGCGAATCTATTCTAATTACATAATATTATAAAGGTGTTTTCCTTTCTCCGACACTGTGTTACAGATATTTAATACGAATCTCTTCTAATTAGATTACATTATAAAGGTGCTAAATATTGAAAATAGATGCTATTAAAGTAACGTAACCCACTTTACTGGCTTCTGCGAAAAATATCTGCACAGTATTGCCAAGTATGCTTATTAGCACCATGTTAAAGCATAGGAATTTTGAAAAATATCTAAAAGAAGAGCCAATCCTGCACCTAACTCTGAAAATGGCAGTATTTTGTAAGAGCTTAAGAAGATATTTTCCTTATGAAGTAACTTACACTTTATCTTCTGGAGTTAACTATCGCTCTTAAGCCCCAGTCACATTGTCAAGAATTGGGTAGGCTAATCACCGCGAACTGGAAAATCGTGTTCATTCTTGGCAATTCGTACTGGCATCTTGCGGGGTTCGTCGCAGATCGTGACCGTTCTTGCCTATTCTCGGAGGGAGTACGAAAGTTTTTGAAATGTTCAAAACATTCGCCGGCCAAGTACGATTAAATGGTATACGTATGGCATTCTTGGCACCATCCTACTGCGTTCTCACATGCATTCTCCTCCTATCGTGTATATTCGTGGGTAGTCGTAGTAGTTCTTTCGGTCACAAATCAGCATTGTACGATGATTGTTGGACGCATTCTACGCTTCTTGTACGAACATACTACGATACCCAGAAGAATTCAACACGATGTGTGGCGACACTACTATGAATACCCACGACAGTACTACGAATAGCCGCGACAGTACTACCCACGCTGGCGCTACGTTTCATGAAGAATAGGCTACGCTTCCTCGCGAATCTAGTACGATTTCATGGGATTGCGCCATGATCTCTCGCGAAGACCATCGTATGTTGTACATTTCATAGAAGACGGATCAAAAATATAGGTTCGCGTGGCCTCCTGGGGTGTCGTGTCACAGCGTAACAGGTTCGTACTGCATTCGTACTCACACCGTACTGCATACGTGCTTATTCGTAGCAGATTATCGAGCATTCTAGTGAGTTCACGGGCTGCCGTGTTGATGCGTAAGGCGTTCTTCATTGAATCGTACTACATGCGTACTCATTCTTGATGATTCTTGTTAAATGCTTATGGCTGTCGTACAAGGAACCTACGGCATGCGTAAGGGATTCGTAGGACAGTTTCAAAGAGGCCCTCGACAGGCGAATTGACACGAATCGACAAGATTAAAATATTCGTGGTCATTTGCCGGCATTCTCCACCCAATTCTTGACAGTGTGACTGGGGCTTAATAAAAAGCAAATACTTGAACTTGCCGTATTATCTCCCAGAGTCTATAAGACACTATAGACCCGGGCCCCGAGAATGGCCAGTATCAGCCCAGTAAGCATGATGTTATACTGTGTGCTATCGGTTTATTCACTGAACTACCTTCTCGCCTATTCCTTGACCTACTTCATATATTTGTGCATAAATCCAACCTAGAAATGCACGCGTTGTAATTGTCCCCTGCGATAATACCGCCTACTCCGCCCTTACATACTCTGTTATTTCAGTCTTACACAGCCAATATAGTAAACAGTTATGCTTACATAAACTGTTAGACCAAGTATCATTAATTATGAAGCTGTCAAATTTCAAATATGATCAACTTACAAATGTCATCCACGTGGCCAGCAGGACTACCCAGGCCCATCCTTTGTCGATATCATCACCTTCCAGGGATTCGTCAGTCGGCTCAATCACTATAGTATCTCCTTCACCATTTACAACGTCTTCATATTTCTTTCGCCCTCCTGGTAGCATCGGTCTCGCCGCCATTGTCTTCGCACACGTTAGCACGTTAGTACGGCAGTATCAGAACAATAGATTCTAGGGGCAATGTGAACTTATATCTGCCAGGGAAAGGTGGGACACACTAACTGCATGCATGCTCAAGCCTGTTCCTTATTAGTACAGTCTTGTACAATACGAACTTTACTGTACTAATGTTGAAATTGGCGAACAGATAACAACAGCGGCTGGTTCATATTCTGACCTCATAATCCACAATGACACCTCGGGCAGCAGGTGAGCCTATCCGATGTAACGCAGGCAATCTCCATCTCTCAATCACTTTATATCTCTGACCTCTAAGCAAGCACCTGGGAATGGACTTACAAGTTTCCCTGGATTTGAAGCAGAATCAAACGCATGGATTGAAGGTGTGAGATGTGAAGAGCCCCTCCAACTTACTTTTCCCGTCATGGTTATAGTCTAGTTATTAACGCGTCACATGCATAGCGAGGTAGATCCTTCATGCTTCCTCTTCTTCTCACCGTAAATCCAGATATAGACCTCTCTTTTCCCGACAGCATAACTCCAGCAGTGGACCATTCATTATTGCTCAGCTTGACTGCGTAACTTCGTTAGACACTTTTCCTTTACTCAGCGTAACTGCGAAACTTCAGGCGCTCATTCACTGCGTAACTCCGGTTATACTTCTTCAGACCATTTCCTTCTTCCTCGGCGTAACTGCGTAACTTCACCAGACGCCAGGCGATCATGAACCTTAAATCCCTGTTATCTAAGCGTAACTGCGTAATTTTGTCAGATCCTTTGTCTTTTTCTCAGCGTAACTCCGTAACTCCGGTTGGTGACCTCTCATATCCTGACAGCGTAACTGCATATATTCAGCAGACCATTCCCTTTCCCTTGCCTTTATCAGACGCCTCTTTTTTCAGCATAACAGCGTGTAACTCCGACAAAGCCCCATGTACTATTTGCTAATATTAGTAATAATATTCTCACATAGCACATCGATATTCAGGGGAGGAGAATGCTGAGGAAAAAGATGAATTGTCTATCACTGGAGTTATTCTGGATAACACAGTTATTCTGGATAAAGCAGAAAGTGTAAACTGCCGGAATTATGCATTTGTACTGGAAAATCGGACATGGTGCATCGCTGAGAAAGCGTCTTACAAAGTTACACTGATAATAAAAAAAAGAAAAAAAGAAAGACGCTTATAAAAACTAGTGCACTATATCAAAACAAATATTGTTTTATTTATAGATAGCATTTCTAGTGAACTTTTCTCTGCTGCTCCGAAACGACAAAACCGAGGAGGCTGAAACTTGGTGACTTTAAAGCTTATCTTATTGGGGTCATTTCAATCTTTTCGCTCCATTTCTTCACATTTTCTTTGCCTAAAAGGCCTTGAAATTATCTTATTTATGCAAAACTAATTATTCTATATCTATTTGATTTTTTTTCAACAGAAAAATCGAAAAAATGAAAATTTCGAAAAATCGACCCCAAAAAGGCCAAAAAAGGCTTCCGAGAAGATGACGTCACTGTGACGTCATCATGGCGGCCATCTTGGATCTTTTTACATTTCCCAGTCGAGCTTGAACCCAAAATACTGTGTGGTAAGTTTCAACGCTCTAGCCTTAGTGGTAGAGAAAATATATAGGGGGGCACTTTCCGCCCCCCCCCCCCCAGGCTGCGATACACCCCAAATTGCCCAGGCCAGGTAGGTTAAACAGACGTTGCTGAATACAGAATCCATAACATTCCCTGAGTTTATGCATTGAGTTACCCACTATGTTGAAGAAAGAGGATGGTCCATAGTCGGGGTCACGCCCTCAGGAGAAGATAGGTTTATAGCTCAGCTGCTGTTAGACAAGCTCTCAGGAAAGAGAAGACTATATACAACCATAGCTGGAGTTATGCAGCTACGCTGAAAAAAAGAGAAATGGTCTGACGGAGTTACGCATTTACACTTGAGTAAAATGACCCGGTCCATCACTTCGGTTACGCTGCCCGAAAGAGAGGTCTACATCCCCACTTCACTGTTACTCCGTCAGAAAAAAAGAGGGCTATAGCTAAGAAAAAGAGAAATGGTCTGACGAAGTTACGCAATGAAAAAGGGAAATTGGCCGAAGTTACGCTGACCAAAAATAAATGGTCCATCTGAAGTTACGCAGTTACTCTCTTCGAAAGAGAGGTCTATGGATGGAGTTACGCTGCCAGAAAAAGAGAGGGCTGGAGTTACGCAGTTACGTTAAAAAAAAGAGAAATCGAGTGACCAAGTTCCGCATTTACGCTGAGAAAATAGTTCAATTCATCGAAGTTACCTGTTACGCTCTAATGAAAAGAGAGGTATATTTTAGCTAGAGTTACGCAGTTACGCTGAGAAAAACATAAAGGGCCTGACGAAGTTACGCAGTTACGCAGTTACGCTGTCCGAAAGAGTGGTCTATAGCTGGAATTACGCAGTTACGCTGTCAGAATAAGGGAGGGTTATAGCTGGAGTTACCCAGTTCCACAGTCAACAAGAGAAAGGGTCTGACAGAGTTACGCATTTACGCTTGAGAACAAAGAAATTTTTCATCACAGGATTTACGCAATCACGTTCAAATAGGGGAAGGATTTGGCTTAATTACAACACATATAAGGGAAATGGGAAGAGGTGCCGACATTCTGACAAAGCCACATGACTTCACAGTATATAGTCTTCCGGTTAACCTATTCTAAAGCACATACCAAAAATCTAACGATTCGTGATATGTGTTGTATCTCAGGTATGCTTTTATTGTGCCTGTTCATGTGGCAAGTTGGATGATATGACCACACGGGCCTTAGCACCGGCATAAGCGGTATTAGATCAAATCTAGAGAGCTATGATGGACAACTCGTATATTGGTAATTGGTGAGCTGTTTCGATGTGACAACTCGTACACTGGGGATTAACACAAAAGACTAGTCTGTAAGGCCCGATGTCGACCCAGCATCAACTTCCCACAAATGCCAACATATATCAAAGACCAAAAGGTCTGTATAGGGGGCGGGCACATGTCACACTTAAGTTTGTTTCACTCATTTGGTGACAGTCAGTTTGGTTGGTGGAGTTCCCAGAGAGAACCACCGCCCTTCGGCAAGCTCTCGGGAAAAGAGAGGTCTATAGCTGGAGCTACCCAGTTACGCTGAGCAAAAGAGAAAGGCCTTGACGAAGTTATGCTATTACGCGGCACGAAAATAATTGGTCCATCTCCGAACTTACCTTATTCTGAGTAAAAAGAAATAGGTCTATCACGGTAGATAGTCTTATCCAGACACACGCTACCGCATTTGTTACTGCATAGGCAAGGATACACTACAATTGTAAGATTGTGCTGAAGTCCACTGTATATCAGGTTTTCCATCTTCATGTACATATATGCAACACTCTCTCGTGACTTCTTATATGAAAGAATGACCATAACTTCTTGCCATGCGCTCTCTGGTCCTGATCGACAATAAATATCCCGCTCCTACTCCGGCAATGTTTTAGTCCGAAGGAAAACATTGGTCCTGGCAGTCCATAAATTTCTCGCCACTGCTCTTGCAGAAAGCATTGGTCCTGATCGATAATGACGGTCGACAATAAATTTTCCACCCCTACTCCTGCAGTGTTTTTTATCCGGTGTGCAGTGTGCAGCGCGAGTTGTACATCACTTGTCGAAAGCTGACAAATCATGATGTCCCACTCTATAACGTGTAAGAGTTGTTTTATTATACCGAATGTTTTATTATCAGTACGTATGGTACGTAAAACATCCCTGCAATAGCTAAGATTCATAGCTACCCGTTTGCCAGCAACATCCATAGTCGAAACATTTTCGATGCGTCAGAGCATCCGCACTGGCAGACGACCTGAATCGGCCTGTGATCATGGGTACGCTGGTCCTGAGATATCAACAAAAACAAATAAGAGGCTCCTCCTGGCAGGACCAGCAGATGTTGCCGTGGAACATTTGTCATGTTCAGCGCTCTGCCGTGGTACATGCCATTTATCCAACGGTAAGGCAAGATATGACTGCATCATCACTGAACATCACGATTTGTAGAATGACACGTGACAGGCTGTCAACCAATGAAAACATTGCGAATTTACATGAGGTATAATAAAGGTCGTTGTTGAGAATGCAGGTCGACAATATATTTCTTTACCCTAGTCTCTCGTATAGAAAGGAAAACATTGGTCCTGGTCGACAAAGACGGCAGTAGTAAGGGGATCCTGCTGTGAGTGGACCAATCAGAATTGAGAACGAAAGTAGGTCAAGTATGACGCGTTTGACGTCATCCTGTGACGTAATTAGGGCGTCGTCGTAAGAAACCGGTTTAACCGGTCGTAAGAAACCGGTTTAAATAGGGCGGTATGGTGTCAGCCCCTTTGTTAGCAGCCCCTTTGTTAACTAACAATAAAAACACCGCGTGACCCTTTGACGGCTAATAGGATAAAAGGAGAGAGTTTTCGAGTTCCGTGGTCACATGCCACTGGCGCACGAAGGTGCGTTTTTACGTATTTGGTCGATCTCCTGTCTCGGTATACAATGGATGACGAGAAAACATTTGATGAAGGTAAGTTCGCATTATCAATCATTCCTTTGAGCACAAGCGTATCATAGCGTATGTTGAGAGAATGTCTTTCATATATTATAGACTAGCACATCACAATGTATTAGAGCAAATGCCATGTATAGTTAACTGAACGTGCGAGTTAAATTATGTACCTCGGAATGTCACAGACGAGCGCACATCTATTGTCCTTCTCTGTGCGCACCGGTCCATTGCACTTTCGCAAACGGTCCCCCTTTGATACGCGCCGGTGTACATGGAAACGACATTCTTTCAGAAACACTTGAATTTTATTCGTCTAAAATAGTTCGATAATCGAGGTTTATTGATTATTCGGCCTTAAATATATATGTGCGCGAATTTCTGTCAAATACTGTACGGTTGGACATACCGCCGGTATAGTTTATTCAACCCTTCCGTTAATATACGGTTTATAATACATGCATAGTTAACTGACCGTGCGAATTAAATTATGTACCTCGGAATGTCACAGCCGAGCGCACATCTATTACCGCAATGACACACGGGTTAACCCTGTACCCACAGGCTACACATTTTACCCATTGTCACACATGAGCGCGTCGGTATTGTCCCACGTGTACACGGGGAAACTAGAGTCCGGTGATTAAGCTTACCATGGCGCACTGCATTTGTACATGCACACGTTAAACACCTGCCTCTTGAGCATTTAAAGTAATGTCACACATGAACGCACATCTATTACCGCAATGACACACTGGTTAACCCTGCACACACATAGATTTGCTCCTTCTGTAATGGACGCCTATTGTAGACCAGTCCCTTTGTACTACAGTCGCTAATGGTTTTCGCAAATGTTATTCGTTCCGTGTCACCGCCATGGTACACCGTACCTCCATTAACTGTAACACGGGGTGTTTTAAGCACTTATGATTGCATCTATACTATAGAAACTTATGGCGAGATAGCCTCATTTGTAAAGACCCTTATTTGTGGTTAATGTCTCTGTTCCCCAGAAAAAAAATCGAACGAACTATTGTCGGTGAATTCTATAGGCAAACTTTAAAAAGCGGTACACCTGTCTCGCCGTATATCGGGTTAACGGGGGGAAAACGGTCAACTCTCTTGTGACCTCAATTATTTAAGAACTCTAAAAATTAAAAGGTATAGGAGATCTGGTTTAATACAGTATGAATGAATGAAGTTAAATCTTGTCTTATTCCCAAGCGCCTTTTTTGGTCACCGTTCACGATTGAGGTAAATATAATATGAAATTAGAATTGTATGACCAGTTATTTCATTTACAGATGAAAAAGTTCTTAAAAGTCCCCAAAAGTTAATGGAAAGTTCTTAAAAGTCCACGAAAGTCCAAGAAAAGTCCGAGGAAGTCCATGAAAAGTTCTTAAAAATCCCCAAAAGTTCATGGAAAGTTCTTAAAAGTCCACGAAAGTCCAAGAAAAGTCGAGTCCATGAACAGTTCTTAAAAGTCCCCAAAAGTTCATGAAAAGTTCTTAAAAGTCCCCAAAAGTTCATGGAAAGTTCTTAAAAGTCCACGAAAGTCCAAGAAAAGTCCGACGAAGTGCATGAAAAGTTCTTAAAAGTCCCCAAAAGTTCATGGAAAGTTCTTAAAAGTCCACGAAAGTCCAAGAAAAGTCCGAGGAAGTCCACGAAAGCCCCTGAAAAGTCCCCAAAAGACCATGAAAAGTTCTTAAAAGTCCCAAAAGTGAATGGAAAGTTCTTAAAAGTCCACGAAAGTCCAAGGAAAGTCCGAGGAAGTCCATGAAAAGTTCTTAAAAGTTCCCAAAAGTTCATGGAAAGTTCTTAAAAGTCCACGAAAGTCCAAGAAAAGTCCGAGGAAGTCCACTAAAGCCCATGAAAAGTCCCCAAAACGGAGCGAGATCGTGTTTTCTTCGATACATGAGATTATTCTCTAGTACGGGCACTATTTCAGCCCTGGTTAATAAATACGAAATTTAACTCTCCATACAACTTTTTGTGTTACATTTATACGAAACGACTAGGTATGTTTTCTACTGCACGTCATGGAAAACAAGAAAGAGTTGCTACACCTATCTTTGGATGGTATATTTATTATCACAGGATACCCGTTGTAACCGACTATCGCCCGTATAAAGGCATATCGAAACGACTCTGGACTGTGGCCGAAAGAAAGAAGAACACAACTTCGGTTGTTCAAGTTCAAAGTATATATTTATTTATACAAATTAATTTAGTAATGACAGTTTCAAAACGAAAATACAAACTGAGCAATCCTAGTATCCAAACGTCAATTTCATTGCCATAACCCTGTGAAAGAGCTGAGGGTATATCGATCACGAATGTAACGGTACGCCCTGGTGGCGAAATCAACTAATCAAAGGATTTGATCGGTTGTCTTGTGTACTCGCGCGGTAAAAGTCTGTTTATTAAGAATTTACACATCTCAACGGCAGACTCTTCCGCTTCATCGTTTGATAAGTCGTTTTCCTCACGCATCCGTTTCTTAGTCGCCATTACTTTCTGATGAATCGGGTGCTTCCGTAGTTTGCTCCATAACCTTAAATTACGGACGTAGATATTTCGGAACCTCGTCTGTATTCTGGGTAAAAGCTTGTCATATGCCATCTGATGGGCAGTTGGTTCATCCATTCCGTCTTCTTCGTAAACTTCCGCAAGGTCGTTTATATCGGATTCATGATCATCAATCGATTTATCCGCGAAGAGTTCCCACAAACACATGTCATTATCGACATCATCTTTATCACCATCATCATCATCATCATCATAATCATCATCATCATCATCATCATCCGTAACTTCTCCGTCATCAGTACCTTCATCATCATCATAATAATCATCATTATCATCATCATCATCATCCGTCACTTCTCCGTCATCAGTACCTTCATCATCACCATCATTGTCATCATCATCATTATCATCATCATCATCATCGGCGTCAGTAGCGTCGGTATAATTTTGATCACCATGGTAGCCAAAAGTTTGATCTGAAGGACATTTATTTTTACCATTACTACCGGAACTGGAAAATTCGTCCCCATGGACAATACTTCCGCCCTCATGGTAATACGACCTTCCACATGTCGTAGGGTCACTCACCGCCATCGTATAGGGTTGCTCTACTCTACTTGTTGGACCTATAGCGAGGCTCGGTGGTGTCTCTTGGTTGTGTTTGCATTGAATATGTCTGAGCATACTATCGCGACGAGAGAAGATTTTCTGACAGAACGTACACGTACACGACATGATCAGTCGACCGATACATATGGACTGATGAGGGACTCGTGTTCATTCCTATATGTACAGTCACCACCACCACCAGGAGAGGACTCAAAAGGTCACGAAAGTTCATATAAAGTCTTATATGTACAGACACCACCACCACCACCACCACCACCGAGCGACTTGTGACGTCATCTGTCGTGTTGACCACTCGTTGCCCTGGTGTCAAAAATTGGGACTAGTGGGAGATAACTCCGGGCTGTCACGTGACCCGACAGTGATCTTTGTTGCACCATTATTGATATTGTAAAAGGTTATCTTTCAGCATATTGATACCAGGGGGCGTCATCAGGTCACCATTAACAGCGCCCGTCTGGTATCAATATGCTCAAAGATAACCTTTTACAATATCGGATATTAATAATGGTGCAACAAAGATCACTGTCGGGTCACGTGACAGCCCGGAGTTATCTCCCACTAGTCCCAGTTTTTGTCACCAGGCCCACGAGTGGTCAACAGGACAGATGACGTCACAAGTCGCTCGGTGGTGGTGGTGGTGGTGGTGTGTGTACATATAGGACTTTATATGAACTTTCGTGACCTTTTGAGTCCTCTCCCGGTGGTGGTGGTGGTGGTGGTGGTGGTGTCTGTACATATAGGACTTTATATGAACTTTCGTGACCTTTTGAGTCCTCTCCTGGTGGTGGTGGTGACTGTACATATAGGAATGAACACGGGTCCCTCATCAGTCCATATGTATCGGTCGACTGATCAACATGTCGTGGACGTGTACGTTCTGTCAGAGAATCTTCTCTCGTCGCGATAGTATGCTCAGACACATTCAATGCAAACACAACCAAGAGACACCACCGAGCCTCGCTATAGGTCCAACAAGTAGAGTAGAGCAACAGGGATGATGTAGGGCATGCCTTTATCTGCTACATATTCAAAGTGTAACGTGGGGTTGGTGTAGGGAAATTGAACTTCGGAGTTAATCGACTGAGTTGTTTGTAGGGATTAGGTGGGGTGGACTTTTTCCAGCGCTCGTAGACAAAGTCCAATGTAGGGAATGTGTCGGGCTGTGCTGAAAGTTTAAGTCCGGCGTGGGGATGATGTAGGGCAAAATGCTCGCCGTTTTCCTAGCTTAAGATAAACGTGGGGATTTTGTTGGGCAAGCATTCTTCCATGCATAGCCTAAGACGATAGTGGGGTTGAAGTGGGGCGATATTTTATTTGCACATATAGTGTGAGATAAATGTGGGGATCATGCAGGCAGACTGTGAACTCTGTTTTCTTAAAAGAATATACAAAAACGTGTATATTTTTTCATGATCCTATAATACTCGAAATGAAAACTATTTATTTAGATTTGTATTGTTTGGATGCATTTTCAATGAAAGTTATTAAAACGTTTTGTTCCGGTGTATCGCGAAAAATTCCCGTCGAATCGACAGCATGCATCTTTTACGGTAAACTTCTCGTCGTGAGGTGAAAGAAATGTGTAGCAAAAGATATATTTTTGAAACGGGTATCTGTACAGGTTTAAAAATAACTAAACAGAATCAAATATCGACGAAATACAGGCAGAGTTATCAAGTGTTGGTTACCATCTCCGGCGTATCCCCCGTCATATTTTCGCGGAATATAGGCCGTGCCCACTGCCCTATAGGACTAGGTTTAAAGATTGCTAGAATATCAATTCACTGATCATATGTCATAAGAATATTTTTTAATGCAATGCATGAATATAAGTTATGTGTCTAATGTATCGCATCCATAAATTTCCTCCGATATATAACGCTAAATCACGACTATAAATGTGAGCCGTCTTAGGCCATTGTTTATTAATTTGCATGTTAATCGAGTTGTCTCCCTTCATACCAAGAACTTTCTGTAAGCAAGTTTGCGCGCGCAACACCGAAAGTGGAGCCCGATTGTAAACATTGGTAAGCCATGAACTTGGTTGATTTTTCTTCACCAAGACGTTAAGATGGCGAATAAATACGAAGAATGGACGCTGAAAGACCTAAAGGATGAACTGAGGAAACGGAAAGCTAAACTATCGGGAAGAAAACATGAATTAGTCGAGCGGTAAGGTGTTTTGATTTACATGTCAAATCGTATACCTATTGACGTGCATCCCATTTTCGTGGCCTACAAACTTTTCGCAGTATTACTGTTATGACCCTAAAAATGAACGTTTATTTCCGATTTATTTAAAAGTTTCTGTCCCTAAAACGGGATGGATATCCAGACAGCTGGTCGTTTAGGTACAGGGGTGAAATCACCTGTTTTCGAACCAACACGATATCCGTACTAAGTTAATTTTACTGATCGCTTGTTGGATACGATTGGATTGGATACGGTGATCTGTCGCGTCAGAATATATTTTTATATAGAAACAACAGAGAAAAAGTTCTGTATATGAAACTATTCCAGGCCGGGAATGTTTTTATTATTATTATTGAAAAAAAAACAAAAAACGGGAGGGGGGTGAGGGGTAGGTGCAAAACTCCTATTGAATACATCTTTGTTTTTTATCAGGTTGCAAGCATATGACCGAAATGATAATTTCAAGGGTGATGTTGTCATGGAACCAGAGCATGTCATGGACATTCCGCCATCAGAAGAGTACAAAGATTTGAACAGTGACTCCAAGGTAGAGTAAATATCCCTTCAATGAGTGTATCTGGATTCATTAATTACTAGTCATTGATACACTTCATTATTGCAATATGAATTGTTTGTTTGTTTTTTATTCTGTTTAATGCATAGCTGACTAGAAGTTTGATCATCAAATTAGAAATACATGTATGGTAGTTTGTATGTTGTTGGCTGAACACCTCACCTACAATTACCACCATTAGTTTGCTCTCAATGGAAAGGAAGATTGATTTTTATTTGCAACGGAATGAATTTTCTGTTTACAAGTGAAATAGGCTGAGAGCACAGTTTAAAATATGAAATTCTGTTCTGTAACCGGTACTTTAGACTATAAAACTGTCACGTTTAACAGTATTCTGTTGGTCCTATCTGTGTTTCGTGCCTGGCATGTACTGGTCTTCAGTGGCATCACTGGTCTGCAAGATCGGGCAGATCAGAATGACAGATTCCTTTAATGTAATTTGATACTAAAATGCATTTCTGCTTCTCTTTTCAGGTAACCATAATTTGCTACAGAATGTATACTGCCCTGATTGAGTTTTATCTAATATAAATAATTGTGTTTGTATTTCATTGATTTATAGGAACAGGCAAATACTGGACCCCATTCATTGTGTGAATTGGTAACAGGATAATGGATTAGATTGGCTTGTGGACCTCATGTGAATACCAGTTATCTTCTCCTACAAGGAAAGGAAGTTACACCTGGAGGTGAGGAAATCTTATAATCACTGCATATCTGAGAAAAAACTGTGATATCCTGTTCATTTCTAAGAGGTGGGATGTCCCACCAGTTGGGCCTAAATTAAAAAGGTGTTTGTTTGGGGTAACAGACCCTGGTCAGTGAGAATGGGTCGGTCGGTCGAAAATTTATTTTATTTTATTTTTTTATTGGGCAGTCAGTTTACTGTCCGTCTCCATTTACGATGGGATGGGATTTTCGGCGAAATATCGGAGCCAGTTTATCTCAAAGCATTGAAATTCTTCACAGTATCTATATGTTATTTGTGCATTTTTATTTTGAAATTTACCAATACCCCGCATGTTATTTTCATAGCGCCTAGTTTTGACTGCCATCATGAAACTGGAATATTTGTATGCTCAACCATATTTGTTTTCTGTATTAATTTCCTACAATAGCTCGGGCATTCAGAATATACTAATCGTTTTTACCCCTCGGCCATTTTGGCCTCGGGGGTATTGTCGTCGCCATGTACGTCCGTCCGTCCGTCCGTTTTAGGCAAAACCGCTTGAGACACAACCACCAAATTTTCAACACTTATTTATATAGTGCTAAGTCAGACGCCTACCGAAAATGGCTTCCCTCGGCCCATATTTTACAGAGTTCTGCGCCTTTACAGATTTATTAATTTTTATTTCTGTCCTATATGCCTGAATGTAACCAACTATATCTGCAGAACTGTGTTCAGTATAGCTACTATATTTAGGAAACTTATTTATATTGTTGTATTCTACAAGCCAACAAAGGATTACTCGCCTCAGCTTATGGAGTTATGCCCCTTTCGGATGTAATAATCTTCGATTTTGTTAGTTGTAGCTGAATGTGCAAGTTATATCTGCAGATCCGTGTTCGGTACAGCTTATTCATCTTGGTTCTTATTTCACAGAGTGCTAAGTCAGACGCCAATCGAAAGTGGCTCCCCTCAGCCCATATTTTACAGAGTTATGCCCCTTTACAGATATATTAATTTCTATTTCTGTCCTATATGCCTGAGGGTAACCAACTATATCTGCAGAACTGTGTTCGATATAACTATTATATTTTGGAAACTTATTTATATTCATGTATTCTACAAGCCAACAAAGGATTACTCGCCTCGGCTTATGGAGGTATGCCCCTTTTGGATGTAATAATCTCCGATTTTGCTATCTGTAGTTGAATGTACAAGTTATATCTGCAGATCCGTGTTTGGTACAGCTTATTCGTCTCGGTTCTTATTTTACAGTAGGGCTAATTCAGAGGACCATCGAAAGTGGCGCCCCTCCGCCCATACTTTACAGAGTTATGCCCCTTTACTGATATATCAATTTCTATTTCTGTCCTATATGCCTGAATGTAACCAACTATATCTGCAGAACTGTGTTTGGTATAGCTACTATATATATTTTGGAAACTTGTTGTGATATT
Organism: Hanleya hanleyi; assembly: GCA_036873755.1. Taxonomy (NCBI): domain Eukaryota; kingdom Metazoa; phylum Mollusca; class Polyplacophora; order Lepidopleurida; family Hanleyidae; genus Hanleya; species Hanleya hanleyi. Next base: position 26,613 of record JAVTVY010020904.1, read on the forward strand.
CTACAAGCCAACAAAGGATTACTCGCATTTGCTTATGGAGTTATGCCCCTTTCGGATGTAATAATCTTCGATTTTGTTAGTTGTAGCTGAATGTGCAAGTTATATCTGCAGATCCGTGTTCGGTACAGCTTATTCATCTTGGTTCTTATTTCACAGAGTGCTAAGTCAGACGCCAATCGAAAGTGGCTCCCCTCAGCCCATATTTTACAGAGTTATGCCCCTTTACAGATATATTAATTTCTATTTCTGTCCTATATGCCTGAGGGTAACCAACTATATCTGCAGAACTGTGTTCGATATAACTATTATATTTTGGAAACTTATTTATATTCATGTATTCTACAAGCCAACAAAGGATTACTCGCCTCGGCTTATGGAGGTATGCCCCTTTTGGATGTAATAATCTCCGATTTTGCTATCTGTAGTTGAATGTACAAGTTATATCTGCAGATCCGTGTTTGGTACAGCTTATTCGTCTCGGTTCTTATTTTACAGTAGGGCTAATTCAGACGACTATCGAAAGTGGCGCCCCTCGGCCCATACTTTACAGAGTTATGCCCCTTTACTGATATATTAATTTCTATTTCTGTCCTATATGCCTGAATGTAACCAACTATATCTGCAGAACTGTGTTTGGTATAGCTACTATATTTTGGAAACTTGTTGTTGTATTCTACAAGCCAACAAAGGATTACTCGCATTTGCTTATGGAGTTATGCCCCTTTCGGATGTAATAATCTCCGATTTTTTTATCTGTAGCTGAATGTACAAGTTATATCTGCAGATCCGTGTTCGGTACAGCTTATTTGTCTCGGTTCTTATTTTACAGAGTGCTAAATCAGGCGCCTATCGAAAGTGGCACCCCTCGACCCATATTTTACAAAGTTATGCCCCTTTACAGATATATAATTTTTCTATTTCTGTCCTATATGCCTGAATGTAACCAACTACCGGTATATCTTGATCATCCCACATAGAAATATCTCTTCCCCAATTCACACTACACATGGGTCTCAATCACTTGGGGAAAGCCGAGGGGTTCTGATTAGATCAATCTCATGTTCATTGTTTGGCTTCCAGGTTATGTTTGCAACCAGTTCAAGGGGACACCGTTGTCCAAAGTATGGAGAGGCATCACTCAGAAATGCAATGATGCAGCAAGGTCAGGTAGAATCCGCGAGAAAACACCAATGAAGAAGCATGATCTCCACATGTCAGAAGAGCTGGTGGACTCTTCTTCAGCTTCACCCTCATCTGCCGTGGATTCGTCATCCTCTGACGATGACAACGACAGTCCCCCAAGGAATGCTGAATGCCATCCCACAACAGGTGGGAAAAGACCAAGACAGATTTGTTTAAACCTTTGAGGGAGGAAAAACCATTCTACTTGACACAGACTTTCAATGTGCTTCCCATTTTGTGCTCAGGTGTTTTAAGACCTGGTACAATGTATATTTTATGCTGCTAAAGAATAAAAGGTGAAATACGCGTGGATTTTGCTTCTGCTGGTGGTTATTTTAAGGGATGGATGATATTGTAGGGTTACTGTGGGGATGTTGCCATACCTCTCTGTGAGATTTTCTGCCCCAAATTGGAATTACTGCCCCGCAGATCCCCACGTGGGGATATTGTGCGGTTTTCTGTCCCATGCTGGAATTACTCCTCCGCAGATTCCCCACCTAGGGATATTGTGGGGGTTTCTCTCCCATGCTGGAATTACTGCCCCGCAGACCCCCACGTGGGGATATTGTGGGGTTTTCTGTCCCATGCTGGAATTACTCCTCCGCAGATTCCCCACCTAGGGATATTGTGGGGTTTTCTCTCCCATGCTGGAATTACTGCCCCGCAGATTCCCCACGTGGGTATATTGTGGGGTTTTCTGCCCGCAGATTCCCCACGTGGGGATGTTGTGGGGTTTTCTGTTCGATGCTGAAATTACTGCCCCGCAGATTCCCCATGTGGGTATATTATGGGGTTTTCTGCCCCGCAGATTCCCTACTTGGGGATATTGTGGGGTTTTCCGTCTCATGCTGGAAGTACTGCCCCGCAGATTCCCCACGTGGGGATATTGTAGGCTTTTCCGCCCCGCAGATTCCCCACGTGGGGATGTTGTGGGGTTTTCTGTCCAATGCTGGAATTACAGCCCTGCAGATTCCCCACGTGGGTATATTGTGGGGTTTTCTGCCCCGCAGATTCCCCACTTGGGGATATTGTGGGGCTTTCCGTCCCATGCTGGAATTACTGCCCGGCAGATTCCCCACGTAGGGATGTTGTGGGGCTTTCTGTCCCATGCTGGAACTTGGAAGTACTGCCCCGCAGATTCCCCACGTGGGGATATTGTGGGCTTTTCTGCTCCGCAGATTCCCCACGTGGGGATATTGTGGGCTTTTCTGTACCATGCTGGACTTACTGCAGGAATATTGTGGGTCGATCCCATACCAGCTTTAAATATAGTTCCCCGCATCATCCCCACATATAGGGAACATGTGGGGCTGATGTTGGGATAGTGCGGCGATTTAATTCAGCTAAGCAGCATTAAGAAACTCCTTTTCCACGACTAAGTCCAATGTGGGGATTTTACCAAATCCCTACACATTCCCCACATTGGCTGTCCTACACATTCCCCACATGATCCCTACACAGCTTGCCCGACATAAACCCCACAAATTCCCCAGCTTATTGGTTTGTAAGGGTATTGCATCCATAGTTCTAATAAACATAAGTTTCAGGTTGTTCCTAAACGAGTGAGTAATCCATTTTATACAATGAAGATCTTTGGTGATATGAAATTTTACGACTTGAACAAGTAGAACTATTGAACATTTCTACCAGTCCGAGAAAACGCCGCGGTTATGTTAACATTCGAGACTAAGCCAAGTATCGGCACTATATTGTGTAATGTTATCGATGGCTAGTTCATTCTCATACAATATTTTATCTTTTACTACTAGAAGGCCCAATGCGTCTTCTCCGAGTGAACTTGATTCAAACCAAGAGGTTATCGATTGAAGACATTTGCGTCAGAATCGAGGCAAATCTCTCGAAACCATGACATAACAGATCTTTCCACCTTAACGAGTACTCTCTAAATTGCTGGCTTGCAATTTCCGTTGCCACAAACGCGATTTGCACAATATGGGTCATAGTATCGTCTCATAGCCAAATGACATTCGAATTACTCAACGGCTGGGAAAATATCAAGCATGTATAACAGAAGGAACTGCATGCATGTTGAACAGAAGCAAAGTGGCTTGTTCAGAGGGAATAGTTTTTTATCACGTTTCCTATGGGAAGTAAGAGCGCATGCGCTAAATGTTGTCTGTGAATCATGAATCATCAATCATTGCTGCCTGCAATCTTGGAGCTGAGTCGAAAGTCACAAGTCAGTGTGTAAGTATAAAAAGTAAGATTTACCGCCCAAAAGAGCCAATAATCCTCCGTTATTGATCATAAATCAAACCTGAATTGGAGCGAAATGCAAGAGGTGGGAAAAATTGACGAAGTCTGGCGACTAGAAAGCAGCCATGACAACATCACAGGTTGGTTAGTCCAAGTGACGCTGTCTCGAATATTCAGAATTTGTTTTGCGAGATAAAATATACATAGGGGCGCAGAAAACAGTTTTCGTGTGAGGCCCTCAAATGGCAGTGATATACTATCACAAACCCCCGCTGATCATAATAAAGATTGATGTTACTATCAATAACTGTAAGAAAATTGTAAGAATTTCAGCTACAAAATGGTGTATGAAAAGTCCCGATTTATTAAAGTTATGTAGGAACTATAAAATTAATTGACGAACCACCCCTACCCCAAACATGAAAAATACCCTCAGTTCGGCCCTGGAAAATTGTATGACGTTCTCAACTGACAGATGATTGAATACTTCATATTCAAAGAGCATGTCTGGAAGATTAAAAAAAACTGTTTAGACAGATCATCGGCAGCTCGTTTTCATTGTCATTTACACCGAATGATACAAATTTGGAAAACAGCCGGCGAGGGTTCCCAGAGTTACCTCCCTTTGTATTGTCTTTCCCGCCATATCGAAGAAAAAATACATAATCTTACAGCCTTTTATTAGCAAATAAACTTTGAAGTATACTACTTTATAACAAAATCAATAAAGAAAACGAATTTCCAATTTTACAATTAACATCAACAGGGGAAATCCCCATCATGCATTGTTCTGGGAAATCATACTAGCCTAATATATATATATATTTATTAATTTTCATAATTTATTGAAAATAGTAATACGTAGACATCGACCATCCAATATCCCACAGCCCAGGCAACTGTGCAAATATGGCAGGACTATTAACTGAATTATACCAGTCGTTCGTTGACAGCTATCACTTAGGGGAATTTTGATACTATATCATGGCTATAGATGATGATTTCGTTCCTGTAATTTGATCAAAGTCACAATGTGAAAATAATGCGAATCTTGTCCCAGACGGTGACTAACTAGTATCCTTCAAGTTATCCAAGGTCTCTCATTATATTCCCAATTACCATTACCTAAAGGCCTTGGTTTGGCCCAACTGTGTTTATGATCGTGCTGGTAACAATTCATACTGCCTTAATGGTTATCGGTATTTATCAATTTAGTTGAATAGCTAAAAGAAATCTATAGATTGACTTCAGCGAAGCAAATTATATTATATATTTGGTCGATTTTCATTGTCTGGCATGAGTATGTCGATGCACACCGGGATGTCTTCACCATTTCCTCAATGTCGAAAAATACTTTCCGAGATGACGCAACGGTAATATTGTAACGATCACACACTCTGGCCACCATATAATGTAATTGAAATACACTATAGTGATGCTCAGAACATGTACCGGTCAGGATAGCGGTTAAATTATACACTTCTCGGACATCTCAGTACTTCTTGGTACATCTCGGTATTTCTCAGTACGATACTTCGATATAACGTCTAGGATTCTGACACCACAGATATAGAGAGATATCTGAACTCATAGGATAGGATAGGTTGAACTCAAACTGCATAGATGAAGTTAACACCATGTTCAAGTTTCAACATAATAAAGGTATGGTTTTATTCGCCAGAGAAAACAAAAGATATATATTGTATAACGTGACGTGGTGTGGTGGAACGTGACGCAAACACTCGCATTAAACTGATCACGTAACCTCTGTGTATACATGTAATATATAACACATGAACTCTCATGGATGGGTTATTGGCGGTTATGGGTGGTTACAGGTCACCCATCATCTCTGTATACACTTCAGAATAACACCACTTCAGTGTAAATAACCTGTAACAGCATACACGTGTTATGGGTTTATCACTGTAATACCCCGTAACTGCTTACGGGTATTACGGGTTTGTTATGGGTATACTTCCTCACTAGGTATGCTTGTAATACAGGTACAACATCAGAGTAATACCCCGTAACTTCTTACGGGTATTACGGGTTATAGACTTGTTATGGGTTTTTATGGGTTCTGGGTTTATTCATCTATGAGCACTCAAAACATCAATTGCACACATCCGTACCACCCCGTAACTTCTTACGGGTATTACGGGTTAGGATTATTCATCTCTAATAGTCATCATGGGACAAATACATCTATAACACCCTGTAACTCTTTATGCGTTTCTTACGGGTGTTACGGGTTACGGGTTTCTTACGGGTTATGGGTTTGTTACGGGTTACGGGTTTCTTACGGGTTATGGGTTTGTTACGGGTTATGGGTTTTTATGGCTCATCTCTAAAATGTATGGGACATCTGTTTGGTGGAGTAAGGCTTCTTTATTTGTCACTCAGTGCCATATCATCAGTGTAAGAACCCATCTTGTACCTTATTGAGAAAGCTTAGAGCAATCTGTCATCAGTGAGAGAGCCAGAGGCTATCTGCTCTCAAGTCGTCTTGTCATCGTATTTATACTCTCCCGCTCGTGCGGTCATTCGGTACAACTCCACCTATCGGGAACTTTCCCAACTACCAAAACACTGTACAGCCACCCATAAAAGTTCACTCTACGGCTTATTAAACATTTCACAGTCAATAATTCCAAGAGAATAAATAACTCTATGTCGCTGAGAATAATCAGATCGTTAGTTATCACTAACAGTGACAATAAATAGTTATAGCAAGATACGAATCTGTCCAGATATGTCACCATGAAACAACATGGCGGACATCGACCAGAACTTGTCAGCAAAGATGCATAAAAACGGCTATAACTCCATAAAAGAATTATGTCATCACCTGTCAGCAAATGCTAATGATCTGTACCAAACACTGATACAATCCATCAAGAAAACAGCTGTTAGAATTACTCTGAATTGATAGGGGTGAGCGTTTTACAGGCATAAACGAAAATTAGGCCATCGATAACACATTTACATGTTATGCTTCTGTACTAGAAAAACGATGTCAATAGTGCTCTAAATAGAACACAACAGTACAGCATAAGCTGGTCGTCTCACTACCCTCTGCTTAATTGTCAGCCTTCCACGGCGACAATAAACTACAAAAACAACAAATCTATAACTTCGAAACAGCAGAAATTTACATTACACTTATCATTTCAGCAAAAATATATATACATGTACATTACTCGCTTACTGTCAAAATAATACCGTTATATAGAATTCTGTGCGGAGTAGGTTCTCGCCAAATAACATTTCAAGTTAACCCAGAATTATATACAGATTACAGGTACATGTATTGTAGTCTATATCTCGGCATCAACAAGGAAAAGTGACGTCATTAGCAATCAGTATTGTTAATGTTTCACCATAATGGTTTAGCTTTTACAGTTATATTTACCACAATGAATTTAACATGTATCTCAAATGCATTTGTTTTCTTCTTCCAGGTTCACACGTTATCACAGTAGCTCCTCCATGGCTTTGCTGCAACCTTCTTAGCTCATCTCAGCCTATATGAATTAGGTTTCATCTAATTCATATCATCTAATTCATCTCCACAACTCCTTATGAAGTATACATGAATTAGGTTACGTCTAATCCATATCATCTAATCCATCTCCATCTACTGGATCAATCAACATTCATGAATTAGGTCACGTCTAATTCATGTCATCTGAATCATCTTCATCACCATCATCGACTGGGTCAATCAGCTTTGGTAAACCATCCTTCTGCTTTTAACACAGCCTTCTGGGCCCACTTAAGGGTCAAATCACCCTGATATGGCTTCAATTTGTTGTGGTGAACTAAACGCTTAGTTCCCTTTGCATCAAACTGTATCACGTAATCGAGGTCATTAACTCGAATCGTCACGACATAGGGTCCTCCGTAAGGACTCTGGAGCTTAACGTTCTGCCCCTTCTTTCGTATCTCGTGGAGATATCACACGTAATCTCCAGGCTGATATTGGTGTAACATCCCTTTAGCATCATAGGATTTCTTCTGTCGCTTCACTGCAACTTTCAAGTGCTTACGAGCAAGGTCATGCGCATGCTGCATCTTGTCACGTAGCTGATCGACATACTCGCCATATGACGTGATCTCACCATTATCAGAATTACCGCTCCCAAATACCACTTCTGCAGGAAGTCTCACCTCACGGCCTAGCATCAGCAAGTTGGGGGTCAGCCCAGTACTTTCATGTGGAGTCGCTCTGTAAGCGGCAGCGAGACATCCCAAATGAAGGTCCCACTCTCGTTGTTGGCCTCTCAGGTAAGCACGAGTCATCCTCACCAAGGTTCGGTTGGAACGCTCAACTTTTCCATTACACTGTGGATGTGGGGCAGATGTCCGAGTTTTCCGTATTTCGAGTAAACGGCAAAGCTCGACAAACAATACACTTCGATAATTAGAACCCTGGTCACTATGTAAATCTAGTGGACATCCAAATCGGTTGATAACTTCATCCAAAATCTTCTGCGCACAGGTAACAGCAGTCTGATCTGGTATGGGGAATATCTCGACCCAATTCGTGAAGTAATCAGTCACCACCAGTATAAACCTATTCCCACGTGGCGTCTCTGGGAAAGGTCCGAGAACATCTGTCGAAAGTCTATCAAGCAGTGCTCCGACTCTCATGTCTCCAAGAGGAGCTCTAGGGGTATGGGTAGGCATCTTATTCGCTGTACACGAATCACATCGGCTCACCCAGTTATTTACGTCTTCACGGATACCCCACCAGTAGAACCTCTGCAGCGCTTTCTCTCTGGTCTTCTTTCGACCTAAATGCCCAGCAAGAATGCTATTATGCATCTGCCGCAATACATGGTCTCTCAAACTCAAAGGTACTAGAAATTGTCAATGTGACCCACTCACATTTTTACTGACAAATCTCCGGAATAAGACCCCGTATTTGACGTCTAATTGTCCCAGCAATTCCAGTAATGCCTAGTGGCTGCACTCGACGCACAAACTTCAGATCCATAGGGTCGTCTTCCTGTTTCGAACCATCTCAAAACAGGCCCTATATTTAGGTCATCTAGTTGCTTCTTGCGTAACGTGGACATGGCATACCCTTGTATCCATGGAGTCTCGGTCACTCTACCACACACATCTTGAGTGTTACACCCTCTGCTTAGGCTGAAGTATCTACTGACTTCATCATGACACGTAAGCCAGAGTGTCCACACTAACCCCAGGAGTCGTCTGAAAAAGGATGTTGTCTCGTATTCCGCATCTATTTTGTTTACCTTAGAAACGTCATGTTTAGGAAAGATACCTCGATTTCCCAAATCATCGTTCTCACTAAGGTCTGCTAAAGTGATGACACTCAGGAATAACATCACCATCTTCATAACGTACTCAAACACACGTTTGCACATCTTCACAAAGACTGAAGGGCACGCACATACTGCACAACATCACGCACAACATCAGTGGCAACTTTCCTCACTTTGTCTACAGTTTCTGCCTTAGTCTTTTCCACTAATGAAGATTGCATCTCTACGGCTCTCTTCTGGCACCGCGTACATGGACCACACTTCAGAGATCTGTCCTGCTCCGAATCTAGGCACTCACAGTCTCTTGGGCTCGGGCATCGGGACATCGCGTCAGCATTCCCATGACGTTTACCAGGCCGGTACTCAATTTCAAAATCGAATGCTGAAAGGATCTCTATCCATCGAGCAATCCGATTGTTTGGCTCCTTTAAACTGAACAACCATCGCAATGCTTGATGGTCTGTTCTCACCAAAAATCTCTGACCCAACAGATAGTGCTTAAAATACTCCGTGAAGTATTTTACTGCAAGCAACTCTCTGTCAGTAACACAATAGTTCTTCTCAGCCTTATTCAGTGTACAACTCGCATAGGCTATGACACGTTCTTCTCCGTCTTGTACCTGAGATAGACCTGCTCCTATGCTGACATCACAGGCATCAGTATCCAGTATGAATTTACAATCATCTCGTGGATATGCCATAATATCCGGATTCGTCAAGGCTTCTTTGATTCCGTCAAATGCCAGTCTTCCGTCCATCTAAATGGCTGGTTCTTCTGTGTTAACTCAGTAAGGGGTTGAACCATTAGGGAGAAATTCCGCACGAAACGTCTATAGTAATTTCCCATCCCTAATATGGCTCGTACTTCTGTCACGTTCTTAGGAACAGGCCAATTCAGAATTTTCGACACATTATCGGGGTTCGGTAATATGCCGTGTTCTGAAATGACGTGACCCAGAAACGTTACTTCTTTCTTCAAGAGGTGGCACTTCACAGGTTTTAGCTTCAACCTAGCCTCTTGTATCCTCTGTAAAACTTCTTTCAATCTTTCTGTGTGCTCGTGGAAAGATCGACCATACACCACCACATCATCAAGGTAAATAAGACATTTGACCCACTGTAACCCACTGAGAGCTAACTCCATGACACGTTGGAAGCAGGCTGGTGAATTTGAGAGCCCGAATGGCATGGTCGTGTACTCGAACAGACCAACTTTCGTACAGAACGCGGTCTAAGGAATGTCTTCTTTCCGTATTGGCACCTGATTATATGCCGAAGTGAGGTCAAGAGTGGAAAACCATGTCGAGCCTTCTAAAGCATCTAAACAGTCCTGGGTACGTGGTAAGGGGAACGCATCGTTACGAGTTACCGAATTCACCAGGCGATAATCAACGCATGGTCTGACTGACCCACATTTCTTCTTCACTAGCACTATCGGAGAAGCCCATGGAAAAGTTGAAGGTCTCACACTTCCTTGCTTCACTAACTTCTCAAGTGCTTTTCGATCTTCACCCGCAAATGCTAGAGGCAGTCGTCTGGGTGGCTGCTTAATCGGTTTAGCATCTCCAGTGTCAATAACATGCTCAGTGGGATGTGTTAGTCCCAAATCAGTATCATCTTTTGAAAACACATCTTGAAACTCCTTCAAGATCTTTCCCATAACCTCAGATTCATCTGATTTCAGGCCCTTCACCGTTTCATTGTGAAGCTCAGTAAGATGGGGTGGAATACAGAATGAGTCCGCTCTCTCATTATCGCTGGTATTCACACCCTTAGTCATCTGTCGGGTTACCTCAGGCTTTGCAACATAGTCACGGGACATCGAAAGTCTTCGAATACAGTTATAATCATCTCCGGCCATCTCATCTTCGATATCAACTAGCACTTGGATATCGGAATTCGATACACTCTCAGCATACCCCACACAGGTATCCTGATTTATCCACTTTGCCTCAGAGAAAGGATTCAACAAACGCACTTTCACAGTGACTTTATTAGCAACGTCGGCAACACTGGAGCACAAAACAAGATTGGTCTTCTCAGCAAAATGGGGAAGTGGTTCTATAACCATATCTCCATCATCATCATTCTCGATCCTGTCAATAAGGACATCTATGACAGCTTCACTCATTCCCGGAATGATGTAATGATCTGCAGCACGCACTTTCCTCACCCTAGGTGAAGGAATCTGCTCTAATGGAATTTCGACATTATCCAAGATCATGTATCTCTCACTCAGTAAGAGATCGGCCGCACCACCCGACCTTTTCTGCAGAATATCGGTCCCCAATAGCACGTCATCTTCGATATCGGCTACAGCAAGTTCTTCATTTAATCGACGTGACCCTAAAAACATCTCGAAAATGCCCATACCCTTATGATCAAGACTTCTACCGTTTGCGCAAACAAACGTTTTCGACCCAGCATCATTTAGTTTGGGACGTCTGTCCTGTGGTATTTTCGAGAAAACACCATCAGAAACTATAGTCTTCGTCGCTCCAGTGTCTACTGTATATGTCACATTTACGCCCTGTAATGTGCCCTTAACATAAACACCTTCAGACTTCGGCCTTTGTCGTCTCAATGCCTCATGACCAGTGATTTGATCATACGGATTTGTCATTTTCTTAGATGTCACATCAGATAGGCCTTCATCTCGCGGGACCGACTCCCGGCCTAATGGACCGGCCCCTGGCAGTTTGGTGAATCAGACTTCTCACCAGTGGTATGCCCAGGCACTACAGAAACTGGCTCATATCTTCGATTCATCTGAGCTCTAGGTACGAACGGTTTCGCGGAAACCTGTAATTGACCAGACATCTGGTACATACAGTCGCGAATAAAATGGTCATCCCCACATCGATAACATCCAGTGAAAGGTGCATGGCTACGAGTCGTCCCTGTACCATGACCAGACACATTCAAGGGTTTTGACACGTTTTGACGTGGAAAATTCCGTCTCGGTAGTCCACTACCACTGGAATTCTCCAATTTTCCCATACGTTGATCCAGAGATCCCATCAGTTGGTTCATCTCTTGCCTGAACTTTTGTATCTCGGTCACGCATTTGTTCACATCAGCAGGTTTCGTCATATTTTCCTTCAGGGAATTATCAGATTTTGATTTAGTCATGACGTCCTTAGATCTATCACCTTTAGATCTAGTCTGTATACTGGACCGTACACTGTCATCAAGTATATCCATGCAATCGTCATCTCCGCATTTCACCTTGCGGGCAGTTTTACGGCTTCTTGGATTATTTCTACTGCTCTCCTGAGAACATCTATGTTTAGCCTCCATAAAACGTACCACTTCAACAACAGCGTCATCAATCGTTTCCGGTTCTTTAATGTATTCCACCTGGAATCGTGCCTTTTCATCGGTAAGACCATCAAGAAACCGTCTCAGTAAGTCCTCACATCGTGTTTCTCGATCACGATTCGAATGCGCTTTATCATAAAGCCGTTTCAACTCGGAGGCGTAATCCTCTATAGATTCACCTGACTTCTGATTACGATTACTAAATTTAGCACCGTAAGCCTTCGAAGTTTCCACTTTACGGAATCTATGTTCAAGTTCGTCTACTAACTGACTGAAATCAGCTCTAATATCTCTAGACAACTGACCATACACAAATTCGCCAGCTTTACCCTGTAATCTAGGGAGTAACTCGTCTAATTTCTCCCTAGTTGACCAGTTTCTAAGACGAGCGACATCAATAAACCGATTATACCAAACTTCCCATCTTTCCTGCCCACTAAATGGAGGAAGTTTGGCATAATGGTGTCCACTCCGAGCCCTTGCGCTACTTCTCGCACTTAAACGGCTAGATTCATTACCTGTCTCATCATCAGAACTACCTTCGTCATGACGATCAGAAACCCTCGGAGTAGATCTGATAGGATGGGGATCAGGACCTTGATCTCTAATAACACTCTTCTGTTCAGTTAACCCTTTAACTTGTTGAACGACGTCATCCATAACACTACTCAGTGCCCCAGTAAAGTCTTTCATTACCCCACGCATAGCTTCGGTTACTGCTTCAGCAACTTCTTTTCTTACATCAGACACGTGCACATCATGCTTAGAAGTAATGCCTTCTGAGTGATCTGCGGGTGGTCCCTCTAATGAAGTATCCATATCTATGAATTTCGCACCATTTAGATCATCTTCTTCAGTAGCATCTACATCACTAGCACTCATATTGTCTTCTAGTAAGGTTTTCTCGTGTCGTCTTACAGCAGTACGTCTACCTCGGCGTAGCATTTTGACATTCACGTCTTCCATCTTGTCCAAGATGGGTATATACATATAACGTCAGCAATATCAGACTTCTAGTTGTGGCTCAATAAATTCATCCACATCAAATGATGAATCAAAGCTTGGCAATGAGTTCGTCTCTCTGGATTCTCCGATTCTCATTAACGGTGAATCCCACTTCTGACCCCAGAAAATGTAACGATCACACACTCTGGCCACCATATAATGTAATTGAAATACACTATAGTGATGCTCAGAACATGTACCGGTCAGGATAGCGGTTAATTATACACTTCTCGGACATCTCGGTACTTCTTGGTACATCTCGGTACTTCTCAGTACGATACTTTGATATAACGTCTAGGATTCTGACACCACAGATATAGAGAGATATCTGAACTCATAGGATAGGATAGGTTGAACTCAAACTGCATAGATGAAGTTAACACCATGTTCAAGTTTCAACATAATAAAGGTATGGTTTTATTCGCCGTAGAAAACACAAGATATATATTGTATAACGTGACGTGGTGTGATGGAACGTGACGCAAACACTTGCATTAAACTGATCACGTAACCTCTGTGTATACATGTAATATATAACACATGAACTCTCATGGATGGGTTATGGGTAGTTATGGGTGGTTACAGGTCACTCATCATCTCTGTATACACTTCAGAATAACACCACTTCAGTGTAAATAACCTGTAACAGCATACAGGTGTTATGGGTTTATCACTGTAATACCCCGTAACTGCTTACGGGTATTACGGGTTTGTTATGGGTATACTTCCTCACTAGGTATGCTTGTAACACAGGTACAACATCAGAGTAATACCCAGTAACTTCTTACGGATATTACGGGTTATAGACTTGTTATGGGTTTTTATGGGTTCTGGGTTTATTCATCTATGAGCACTCAAAACATCAGTTGCACACATCCGTACCACCCCGTAACTTCTTACGGGTATTACGGGTTAGGATTATTCATCTCTAATAGTCATCATAGGACAAATACATCTATAACACCCCGTAACTCTTTACGGGTTTCTTACGGGTTATGGGTTTTTATGGCTCATCTCTAAAATGTATGGGACATCTGTTTGGTGGAGTAAGACTTCTTTATTTGTCACTCAGTGCCATATCATCAGTGTAAGAACCCATTTTGTACCTTATTGGCAGGTCTTCTCAGTGAGAAAGCTTAGAGCAATCTGTCATCAGTGAGAGAGCCAGAGGCTATCTGCTCTCAAGTCGTCTTGTCATCGTATTTATACTCTCCCGCTCGTGCGGTCATTCGGTACAACTCCACCTATCGGGAACTTTCCCAACTACCAAAACACTGTACAGCCACCCATAAAAGTTCACTCTACGGCTTATTAAACATTTCACAGTCAATAATTCCAAGAGAATAAATAACTCTATGTCGCTGAGAATAATCAGATCGTTAGTTATCACTAACAGTGACAATAAATAGTTATAGCAAGATACGAATCTGTCCAGATATGTCACCATGAAACAACATGGCGGACATCGACCAGAACTTGTCAGCAAAGATGCATAAAAACGGCTATAACTCCATAAAAGAATTATGTCATCACCTGTCAGCAAATGCTAATGATCTGTACCAAACACTGATACAATCCATCAAGAAAACAGCTGTTAGAATTACTCTGAATTGATCAGGTGAGCGTTTTACAGGCATAAACGAAAATTAGGCCATCGATAACACATTTACATGTTATGCTTCTGTACTAGAAAAACGATGTCAATAGAACTCTAAATAGAACACAACAGTACAGCATAAGCTGGTCGTCTCAATATCATCAGGTCAATCAATCAACTTGTGTTGACATTTACTAGTAGAGATTGATTGTTACCAAGGAGTAACGAAAGTATTACAGGACCATGGGAACTGAATAAAAGATTGCCAGTAAACCGTTTGATAAACAGACTTAATAATGTTTACTGTTGATTTTCTATTCTATTGATACTTCAATGATGTTGGATACTGGCAAAATGTGGCGAACATCGAACAAAAATAAAACAAGAAATAAAAAACATTAAAGAATTAAAGAATTCACCGAGTTCTGAAAACTTCATTTAAACAATGGGTGATCCTTTACGGAATATATGTATATATTGTGACTATCGATGCGGACACATTGTCAAAGAAACTATGTGATTCGTTGGATTTTCGTCTAATTGTCTTTTCAAGCCAATGAAAATACCGGATTCTTTCTTGAAAAATTTGAATTGACCAATCAAAGCATTGGTTCACTCTAATTTCTAGAAATCCCCGGGAAACCGACTGAATAATGGATGGCTGATGTTACAGATTAATTGCGAAATAGCGAAGATATAATGCACTGCAGCCAAGGCAGACTATATCATGGTAGATACCAAGATAATTTATAGATGTCAAAATAAATTGTCGCAAATCCCAAGTTATTCTGCTTTAAATAGTTGACCAGATGTTGAGTTTCAGGTTGAGATGTCTAGATTATCGAGCTGAAACGATTCAATGATAATTTTTTTCTTGGCTTTCCTGTTTTGATTACACTTGTGCACCGAATGCCAGGGAATAATTCCTCAATATTTGTGAAACCAGCCTTCAGTTTCCATGGAATGACCTTTAAATTTGAGGCAATTAGAGGAAGCCTTATAAAATCAATACTTTGAAATGACAGGTGACATCATGTCATATTAATCAACATTTGCGTTAAATCGTTATTCCAATAACATTCCTTCGACGTTTCTCGAGAGGCTTGCAGAGTGAAACAAGCCGATCCCAGAAGGATGATGACTCGGGCGACCATAATACGATCTTATGTCCACAGAAATGATGCTAATAGCACATTGGATCGTCTTAGTTCAAGACTGGCGACAGAATGGCGGTTCTTTGATGATGTTCAATATATGTAATAGGATTCTGCATGATCGAATCTCTGATCGAAACAGTGTGCAACTACCACAGAACATGGGAAGATTTTTTTGGCTTTTGATGAGTCTAGCTTCAGAAATAAAAAAATTAAAAGCAAGTGAAGATGACAAGACTCGCGAAGGATAGACATTTTGGTATTCAGAGAGAGCCATCAGAGAAACAGAACCCGGTGCGATGGAGCAAAAGCGTAATGACACTTTGGCAAGATGACACACAACGTCCTCGTCCTTAGCTTTAGGTATGCAATCTTAATTTCAATGTTCACTTATCTGCTAGGATATGGTTTTTTGCTATCGTGTAATTAAAATCCCTTGTTATAATGAGAATCAAAAATAGGCAAAGTGTGAGGTGAATGAAAACTATAGATCCTGAATGGATCAGCTCCAATTATTGTTTGGAAACTCCCAAAAACAAATATTCACCTTCTATATATCGCATTATACCAATTTCCGAGAAAACTTGAAATCTCGTCTACAATATTTACATTTAGATCACAATTTTATTTCCCAACGATTTTGAAAATGCATTTTCATTTAAAGAAACTTGCTACAAAAGAAGTGCGCCATAACGATCACGACTAACGTCTGTCCTTTTTTATTAGTCGTTCACGTTGGAGCTTGTCAAAAATCAATAGTTAACCCTGCATAAATGTTCTTTTTTGCAACGTGTAGAACAAACTGAACTCTGCAAAAAGACTACCATTACTCCGTCATATTGATATCATATCACGCTTGAAATAACTTTGTAATTCTCTCCATATAAACTCAAGTACAGTTGTTTCATGTATCTGGGCTCAATTACTTAAGGAGACTTCGTAATGTATCGGTTTTCACTAGCACAAAGGTCATTGATGCCGTATATAGTAATATAACAGGCGGTCCGTGAGTGTCGCTTATATCCCATGCCCAGTGAAATTGCCGAAGGATAAACCGCACACACCTCTGTGACCGTACACGGCATTATTGACCTTTGTGTCAGTGAACACGAATACATTATTACGTCCTCCCATGTAATTGGACCCTGGTACACGAAACAACTATACTGGAATTTCATGCAGAGATCATTTTAAAGTTATTTCAAGCCAGATATATTATTAATATCACGGATTTATGCAGAGTTAACTATTGATTTTTGACAAGCTCCAAAGCGCGAAACATTCTTGTTCCCTGTATCCGGTCTAGAGATCCATATGCATCGGCTACACATGAATACATCGAATTCTTCATGACTCTAAGACTGGCTTCCCTCATTTTCTAGACTTTCCCTTCATTTATTGTGAAGAAATCGCGATAGAAAGTTATTGTGATATAATATCCTTAGGCTTGCCAGCGGATTTGTCAGGAGAATACCTACCGCTGTTGGGTTACCCAATTCCTATCACGGAATGGGCTGACGGACATGAACTGGATTTAGAATCAAGAGTATGTTCAACGAGGTTTTTCCTTCTCTCGAGTGGGAAGTTCCATCCCATAATCAAGTTATATGGGATCCTTTTATTCCCTGTAACATGGGTATATGTATCACATCATGGAACTTGACCTTCGTCTTGGTTCTGGAGTTCGCCTTTGATGGCTTAAAGCAAGTTTCAAATATCTTATTTCACATCTTCTCTGATATACAGTTAGATAGTAGGGAGGTCTGAAGTTTCAAATCAAGATGGCGTTGAGTCTGGTGTTGGAACATAATCCGTCTGCATTTTCCCCCCTTTTCCCGTATTTCTTTCACTTTCCAACGTTGTTTACTCATATTCTACATTTACTTATATATCGGCGCCTGTACGGCTAGTTTGTACCTCTGACATACGAGAGTAGGTAGTGGGGAGTTCACAGCAATTGCCGAGCAAAGATACTGAGACTGACCAGCAACAAGCGATCAGGCCTACAAGGCAGAAGAGAATTTATGTCTGTATGCACATTTTCTGATACTATACGACATTTCAATGGTCATTTGTGTCAATTTGTTTACTCGTTGTTTCTCTGAAACTTTTATGTTGATTATTTCTGATTAAATGAAATAATTCTATTTGTCTTCCGAAATGGGGTTTGACAAAAATATACGAGGAAATATTTTGTGTAGGCTGTCGGTGAAGAAAAAGCTAAATTGATTGTATCGAACTATATATTCAAAACCATGTTTTTCTTTGGCAAGCCCTTCTTCGTCACCGTCCTTTCTCATTCAAGATACTCTGGTATATATGAAGAAGACGGCCTAATAATTCAGTTCTAGAAAACATTAAGCACCATATAATGTCGGTACACACATTGACATTGCGATACGCATTGTGACTGATGCATGCACGGTCTTTACTTATCCGAAGTTCTGTTTTGACTCTGTTTCACCGGTGTTGCTATGGTGCGACGTTAAGACGTAGCGTCATCATCTATGACGTCATGTATTTGTTTACGATAACGTCCATAGTTACACGACGCTTACACACAGCTAATAAAGAAGAATCCACATTCTGTAAGTATTCAATTTATAACTGATCGTAGCAACACAGTTTGTTGTTCACACTATTTGTGTCCAGGCAAGTTTTTTCATTCCATTCCGAAATGTTGAGACAATCCATAAGTACTTAGCATAACATTGGGAAAGTTATTGATAGGCAATTTGCAAGTTAATTTCACGACGTTATAATGTCCAGTCTGTATTGAGTCTGTACTGAGTAACACTACTTTGTCTGACTGTATATAGTACTTGAAAATTAACATGAGAGGTAGTGTCGATTTTCCTTGAATCTAAATGGATTTTCATGATTTTTTTCGTAATGGTGAGGTGAGATTTCCCTACAGTGAGACAACTAGTCTTCGATATTTCGATCAAAATCAGTTTCAAGTGAAATAGTAGAGACTTTAGAATCTAGCAAATGAGGATGAAGCATGGTTGACTTACACATTGTTAGAAGAAATTTAAGTAAATCTCTCCTGACAAACCTGTAATTATATTAGGCCTTTACTCGGGAGCAATTGTAATATTGATATCTTCGGAATTTAGACAATTTAGGCGCACAATACAAGTGTGAAGTATTGAATCAGTTTAACCCTACCAGGCCTGTGGGGCCAAAATGGCCTCCCTACCAAACTTTCCGCGCTATCTCCGGAACGACAAAAATTTAGAGCTGTCACTCCGTGACTTTATCGTTTATCGTATTGGAGTCATTTTGATCCTATTTGCATAACCCCCCGAGCAGAGGATCATGGGTATATTCTAAATGGCGCCCACATGGGGTACCAGAAAACTGATGTTTTCGTCATTTTTCTTCAAAATTTCTGCTTTTTCGCGATGAAAAGTGGACAAAACTTATTTTATTTCACATCACATTAATATTTACTAATTTATCATACAGTTTTTGCGGAGAAAAATCGAAAAATCGGACCGAGAAATAGACCCAAAAATGCAGTTTTTAAAAATGGCGTCACTGACGCCATCTTGGATTTTTTTACATTTCCAGGTAGAGCTTGACCCAAGGGTATAGTGTGGTAAGGTTCAGCTCCCTAGCTCAAGGGGCAAGAAAAATAATAAAGGGGGCCATTTCGCTCCCCCCCACCCCCCAACAGGCCTGGACCGGTCCCAAAAAGCCCAGGCCAGATAGGGTTAAGAAAACGTAAAACAGATTAAACTTTGCACCATAATGTCAAGCTAGATGCCACTGATATTGGTACACCATTCCGATAGTTCCCTCTCTTTAACACACTCGGACTCTTCGCAACCGTTGTCGCTGTAGTCTAACGTGCTGTCTTTATCCATGACGTCACGTGTTTGTTCACAATAAAGCAATAATTTCATAAAGCTGATGAAAAACAATCTGCTGGTTTCAGTAAGTATTTGAATGATTAAGGCTAAAAGCAATGCTATTCTAGTGTAATGACATCCGTCTGGCTTTATATCATCATTCCTTCGTTACGCGCGGCTACCGTATGCTGCCACATGCCACTTTATACAATTGGGTCAAGCTCTACCGTCAAATGACAAAACAAATCCAAGATGGCTTCTTTGATGGCGGCACAGTGGCGTCATTTTCAAAAAAGATACATTTTGTAGATTTTTCGTTCAGATTTTTCAGTTTTTTTTATTTATATATTTTCTTCGCAAAAGCTGCGTGATAAATTAGTAAATACTTATCTGATGTGAAATAAATAGTTTTTGTCCATTTATCCTCCTGGTAAACCAGGACTTTTGAACAAAACATCACTTTCCTGGTACCCCTAAATGACCGCCATCTTGAATTTATCCATGATCTCTGCTCGGGTGCGGGGGGGGGGGCGGGAGGGGTATGCAAATAGGCGCAAAATGACCAGAATATTATAAACTACAAAGTCGGTCAAGGAGTAAGAAGAATATGACAGAATATGTCTCCTAGTCATTAATCTCAGTCAATGTGCTTCTGATAAACCCCTTTTATTTACAGAACAATAATGTTTTTGGATGCATTGTTTAAAGACGGACCTTTACAATTTGTGTTCCACGTGAAGGGTAAGTTGCTTAGAATTTGCATGTGGAATGGTTTGTTATGAGGAGAACGCCACATTTTTCAATTGTGAAGTTGTAAAGTCCCATCGGAAATCCAAGGCTGTCTCATCACTTGTATACTTGTGGCGAGAAGGAGACAGCGGAGCGCTATATATTAGAGTGCCCAAATTATGAGGTGATAAGATTTAACCTTTCCCAAGATTTACACCTAAACTTGGGCCGTTTTAACGCCAACACGCAAACTTTAACCAGTTTCCGTGGTTGTGGAGACCAGGAAGAATGGTCACAGAGAGGAGATATTTTATCAGAGGTGGCAACATTTATTGATCAGTCCGGCCTCTTTCAAGCAGCAAAGCAGGGGCTATTCTAGTGATCTGTAAATCCAAAACCTTGACTCCAAATAGTTTGAGTAAAAAACATGTAGTAAAGCGAGGGAGTAATCGATGCAAAGTGGTGCCTACTAAGGCTTTGGATCACAGATTACAGATCAGGCTTACATGTACTTCCCGTAATAATCTCATTATCATACACTCGTCAATCATTTCTCGAGAGGATTCCCTATTCGCCGTTCCGAGACATCCTCTCCCAGGATGCTTTGCGCTGCGCTCCATTTACCGCTGTTGGGGTCTCGCCATTTTTTTTTACAAGATTCTTGTAAATTCGAAGAACTGCTATATCTAACTGTTGTATTGATCACAAAACTTCCATTTATCTTGAATTATACACAAAACAGTTATCAAATATATTTAAAAGCACAAATGCAACTTGGTCTGAAGGTAGCTTTTCACAATTCTATCACAGAACTAAGGGAAGGTGGGGCAAAACGGAACTACGGGGCAAAACGGAACATTCATGGATTAATTCTAAGAAGTTGTCAATAACTGGATATAATTAGTGAAATCATTATCTTAGGTCTCGCATTCCAAAACATGTTTTTAATTTTGAGGAGACAGCAACAGCGGCAAAATTAAACAAAACCCTTCTGATCTTATACATGTAGATGCCTTATTGCATGACACCGGAAAACATTGTTCCATATCGAGTATCCGGACAACAAATCTTTTTTCCGATGCTTGGCACACCAACATTTCAGGTTAGAAGTCTAAAAAAATACTGCAACATTCCATTTTTATATCTGATCCAAAAGTCGCAAATATGCTATTTGAGGTAGAATGGAACTATCCCTAGCGGGGCATATTGAAGCGGAGTTCCGTTTTGCCCCTTATGGCCGATCTCTAGGTTAAATTCATACAAAATTCTTGCGCATGCGCAGTGATCAAGTAAACTTTTTTCAAATTTCGGGGGCCAAGGAATACAAATTGTTTCGTCAAATTTTATCAGATATATTGCCCATTAATCGGTTTAAGGATAGAAAATAATTTCTGCCCTGAAATACTAGTATTATTCAAACTCGAATGATATAAATAATAAAATATAGCTGTTTTGGACTGTTAAAATGGCTTTAGGACGCCATATTCAACACATTTTCATTTTCCGCCAACTTGTCGACCCTTCGGCAAATCTTCGTACACCTAGCCTATATATCTTACCCATAAGAGTCATTCATGCTTGATGCTAAATAGTCAAATTAGAACGAGTAACTAAGCGGGTGTTTTGCTAAGATTATCGTAAGATTAACATTATGATTCCTGTTGGGGCAAAATGGAACACAGATGGTTCATGTTCTCCACATGATGTTCCGTTTTACCTTTACCAATGGAGAAAAACGGATAATCACTCAAAAATTTTGTTTGCCCTATAAACTGAAAAGATCCCGGATAAACAGCAGTTTGTCGGTTTGATTTTAAATACTGAGTATGTACCGTTAAAATCCACCTGTTGGTATATCATGGTCATAATATATAGAGCACAAGGAAGCGCTCAAAGTTAGGGGTTCCGTTTTGCACATGATGTGTTATGATATTGAAAAGTGACCTTTTAATTTGGAACCGCGCGAAGGGCTGATAAAAAGCTGGCCAGCGTGTTAACTCCCCAAGCTCTCATCTGATGTCCATCAAACCCATACACGATGTCCACCAAACTTGTCATCCAAACGTATCCTGTATACTGAAAAAAACTGAAATGTGCACTGGGGATATTAAACAGATGGGCGAGTAACATTACTGTGTGTGCATAAAGTATATTTATTTTGCATTTCGGTACACACAGACAATTCAGAATGCAAACCAAAGACAACGGCCTTCATACTGAATTCAAAGCTTGGCGTAAGTGACATACATCCACAAGGTCGGAATTTTTTATATGTTTTAACTGAGATACAGGATTCGTATTGCAGTTCAACTGATCTATGTGAATTCCAGAGACCAAAGACGTACAGGTACCTGTGTTACGTCCTAATTTGGACGGAAACTTGAAAGACGCGGAAGACACGTCACACAGTGATGATGACACAACACAAACCGAAGAGAAAACCCGCAAAGTCCTCACGGTGAGTAAAAAGCTTAAAGATCCTACCAAATGGTCCCCATAATCCATACTTTGTTATGCTAAATTGTTGTAAGAGGGTATATTTGACGTTTTATGACTGTTTATCGTTTTGGTGAATGGTCGAAGTCTGAATAGAACAAACTAAAAAGCCTCCAATATCACGCCAGATTGAATATGGCAAAGGCCGGGATCTTTTCTTTTTTTTTATCCGTGACGTCAGAGTTTGATTATGATCGATCGTAGTCATTGATCTAGGTGACATTTCTATTGTAACGGTAACAACATCACAAAACTACAATCTCAAAACCAGAGCTATCTGCTCCTGTCCTCCCTACTACGTTGGAGCGGCCATTTTCCAGCGGAAAGCGACCCCTGGTGACGAGGTTGACAAAACTACAACTCTGAACGTCTTTGTTGTGCGAAGTACGTCACGACGTGATGGTAATCAGACTCTGACGTCACGGATCAGAGGTTACGGCTCCAACACGGTTTTCACCACATGTTTTATCCACTTTTATGGCATTTTTCTTTGGAAAAAAATATCAACTTGTTCACAAAGCTTCTCTGTATTTTTACATGCAAAGTGTATAGGGTGTAATTGGTAGGACCTTTATAGCATGATATATATACTGTTAATGGAGAGGAGGGATTATTTACCTCAGCGATTTGCCTGAAGTTTGTTACCGCGATAACTTCCCGATAAAATTATCTGATATTCTTCTAAACGAGAGATGGGAGTGGGGCTCTACTTCATGTTGCGGGACACTTCAGCTGAGAATCAGTAGCAATCTGTCAAGTGTGATCCCGGTGTTTTAATATATAATCGTTTACGCATCTTGGTTTGATGTAGATATTTTGAAACTTGATGTAGTTCGCCAGCATGACTATGTATACATGTAGCTAGTCGTGGATCACTTTTGGTTGTTGTAATGTTTTCAGAAATATGGAATCCGTATATTTGTCTGTGGGGTCATATGACTTCTTGTCAGTACGCCGGTATTCGTTTTCCATCACCTTGTTAATGTTGCGCTTAATTAATTCCGTGCAGTTTGTCACTTTTCTAGCACATTACCCGTGGGATCATTGCATAACTCCCTACACCTTTCTTACTCAACTCCAGTAACAGCGCACCATTTCTAAGATCATATCCAGGGGCATGGATCCAGTGGCTCGGACGGATGTTATTAGTTACACGGTTGGTCAGTGACCCAATTCGGGGAGCAGGAGTCACTTTTCTGGGTTATGAAGGCCCCACTTTTCAACACTCTCGCAATCGCGTCCTTTCCCGTGAAGTCGGCGTTCGTTACTATTTTCGTGTGTTCGCATACTGCATGAAATATATTTTCAGAGCAGATTTTCAGTGTCGAAGTAGTATTTTCATTTTTCTCGTCTTGTGAACTTAACCGGATCCAAACTCCGAACAGCGCATGTCAGCTGAACGACTATCGTCTGGCTACAAGCACTGCCCGCAATTGAAAATATCGTTAACACGCTCTCAGCGTTGAGATTACTCCGCAATAAATACCTTCCTTCTTTCCGCTAAAAGTCTATGTTTCATCAACTAAATATATCCCAAAAGTATTTTAATAAATAGCTTACACCGAAAAAAAAGTTAGATTCTTGATTTTTTCGCCGTTCTCAACGAATCTATTTGCGTAGGGAGCTGCATATGTGCGCGATTAGTCTCATCGTAACAGACCCACCTGTGTTCCCTGGTCTTCGGTCATGTGCTAGAGCATTCGACTGCGGGCATGCAGTACTTGTAGCCAGACGATAGTCGTTCAGCTGACATGCGCTGTTCGGAGTTTGAACCGGATCCTGTCTAATACAATGTATTATGGGGGACCTCTGCTCCCCGAATACAGAAAGATGTGAGGTCAGTGACGCCGAGCCCAATATAAATTTTACTGACCTCATACATTTCTGTATTGGGTCACGGATAAACCGTGGAACGAATTTATCCCGCTGAAGACCCTTTCTGAACATGCTAATTTCCATAGGCAAATTCTGTAAGAAAGGACATTTTGTGAACAACTTTGGTCGTATGTTGTTGTTGCTCACGAAACAAAAAAAAACACCGTATGTGAAGTCACACATTTGCAATATTCAATGGCGTTCGTCATGGCTGATTACGATGAAATACGAGCTGTTCACAAAATGAATGCTATCCAGTTTAGAACTACAGCTGCTGAAGCTCACCTTTCTTACAAATACTTGTCAAAATGAAGCCCGTGGAGTAATCGACGCTGGGCAGCCGACGCGAGTGCTTTGAGGCGGGAGCTGCTGTAAAGAGAGATAACCTAGTTACTCACCCCGAATTACCATAGACGGCGATGGATGGAAAAATATCGGGCGACCATGTGACCGTGATCGCTCGTTTTCATTGAACGATTTTGTCTGAAGCGGGATAATACCTAGCTCCTACACCTTTCTCCCCCTACGGCAACAGGGCATCATTTCTGCATTGTCTGTATCATCTAATCTATTTCAGACGTTTTGGGCATTCCTCGGAGTAAATTTGTCGTACAACGTTGAAAATTCACAGAGCTTATAAACTAAAAAATATTAATTTTATTGAGTGAAAAACATTTCCACTGTCTGTACGAAGTTCACTTAAAGTGGAAATGAGACGTTTCAGTAAAGTCGCTTTGAAGATCGTGATCTCACGCAAGATCCGAATTCTAAATTGAAACTGACCAGAGACTGTTTCGAATGAATGATTTGAGCGAAATAATATGTTTGATAAACTTGTATGAGTTAGTTAGTTAGTTAGTTAGGGCCGTGTGGTTATGTCATCCAAGTTGTCACATGAACAGGTGCAATAAAAGCGTGCCTGAGATACAACACATATCACGAATCGTTAGATTCTTAGTATGTTCTTTAGAATAAGTTAACCAAGACTATACTGTGAAGTCATGTGGCTGTGTCAGTATGTCGGCACCTCTTCCCATTTCTCTTATATGTGTTGTAATTTAATACATTCGATCTTCTGTATCCTCGTATAGGGCATAGATGTGGTCTTCAGTAAACCAAGGCCAAAACAGCCAGCTGACGATATCCCAGCTAAGAAGAAATCATCCTTTTCCAAGGTTATATCTCAAATAATACCCGTTAAACTTTCTGAGCAAATTAATCATTATATAACTTGGCTTCAAATATCGTTTGTGAACTTTCACCCTTCATCGACAAAGTTTATCCATTACAATCACTAAGATGAACATGACACTGTGAACTAATCATGGCGGCCATCTTGGATTTTACTTTCTTCAAATTGCTTATGAAGCTTGACCCAAATATATAGAATGGAAGTTTTCAGTCCTCTACCTCAAGAGATAACGACAATAAATAGCGGGCTCCCCACTCTCCAGACCCCCCCACCTTCCCGCCCCCAATCGCCCAGGCCTCTTAGGTTTAATTTCTTTATATGCAGTAATCAGAATCCCCATATTTATATGATTTCCGTGTTATTGGAATGTTTTATATATATCATGTATGCTTCAACTCTTTTAAAGATCCGAAGCCTGTTTTGCTGCAAATCAGCTGCGGAGTAAGCAAAGTATCGGACAGTACCAGTATTCGAGCGCAATGAAGTTGGTACGGTCTTCACTATATTTGCAAATTGTTTGCTTCCATGAGTTAAAAAGTATCAATTTCATACGTATTTTCTGCGATAATTTATGCGTCTCTCGTTTTCTCATAATTCCTTCTCTCTCCATCCCAACACATATTCTGATACCCCCAAAGATGTAACCTATCATGAAAAGTCGTAATGGATGAATGTTTTTTTTCACAGAAGCTTGAAGAATTGAAGATCTAATCTTAATAAGAATTTGTCTGAAAATTTAACGTCTGATATAATTATGTTGTTTTTTTTTGTTTTGTTTTTTCAGATAGATACCGAGAAACGAAAATTCTTCACGAGAGAAGGAATGCTGTAAAACTATTAATATCCATTAATATTTAGTGGAAGGAATAAGGACTTTGAATCCCAGTATTGGATTAAGGAGAACAGACTGAATGTGAAAAGTTCTAACACAGACCCAGAAATAATTAACAAAAATATGTTTTATTTGACATATATCACGACTACTACATTTCCATATTGGCATCTATCACATTTTACTGTTTATTGACTCATAATAATGTTAATATATTCCCTCCGTAAATCGTTTAACTTTTATAAATTATTTATATTTCTAGTCGAAATCTACCGCCTTCCATTGTATCCACGAAATAAAACATTGATTCGTTTTATAATATCGCCAGTGTCGTCATTACAAGTCTATATATCCAAGCTGTGAATTTCTGGATCTCGCAGCAACAATTTGATGGCGGAAAATGTTCCCTCTAAATATCTGGGCCATATTCTCTATACTCTAGCTACTGATATGGGTCTCGTTTGGGGCATTTTCTGGCCAAATGGTATCCAAGTAAACAATGACAATCAAGCGTGGCCCGACATCCGGCGTCTCAGACATTCGCCATTCATGATCTGACATTAGCAACAGTATATTGTTTGCATGTTATCCATTGGAAACTGATAACCGTTTCTAGAATTCGGATGTAGATCGAGTCATATATGGAAAGGTATTGCGAACGTGAGAGCGAAAATTCTTCATGGACGATGGCTGACTCTACCTCTTGTCACGTGCTCTTGTAGGGTCTGCATTCCCCTGTAGTACACCTTGATAAGGTCCCATATATCATACTAGACAACGGTCTTGTTTGGTCAAGTTAACAAGGTCATAAGTTTCTCCTAAGGGTCTATCTTCCACCTTCTAAGTCACTGCATGTGTCACTTGACATACGTCTGACACACAGGCCCTCAAAACAAGAGTTTGGGTGGAGGGGGGGGTGTGCGGTGGTATTACGGTGATAGTCGAAATATGGGGTCTCTATATATAACCCCATGCTTTATATGAAAATACACCAAGGTCTGAAACGCACTTTGGGTGAAACGAGAAATAAACGGTTTACCTTCAAACAAAATACATCAGCATATTCTACAATTTTCACTCTATATATTCCCGTCGTCAAATTAGTAAATTTGTGCAATTTTATACCTTTGCCAGGCGATTCAAAATCCAACCTGACTGTCCATTCAATCCGTCACAGCGAGATGATCGCCCGCTTCTTTCTCAATTCTGATTGGTCAGCTGATCAACGTATGACCTCTCTTGCCGGAGGCGTGTCGCGACTGACAATTCAGAATTGATAATGAAGCGGGCGATCATCTCGCTGTGCCGAGTTGAATGGACAGTTAGGCTGGATTTTGAATCGCCCGGCAAAGGTATAAAATTGCAAAATTTACTAATTTGACGACGGGAATATATAGAGGGACAATTGTAGAATATGCTGATGTATTTTGTTTGGAGGTAAACCGTTTATTTCTCGTTTCACCCAAAGTGTGTTTCAGACCTTGGTGTATTTTTATATAAAGCATGGGGTTATATATAGAGACCCCATCTTTCGACACTTCACGGTAATACCACCGTCCATACCCCACCAACACTCTTGTTTTGGGGGCTTGCGGTCTGACACAATCTACGGGGAGCAAATATCCCCACTGAAGCCAC
Source organism: Hanleya hanleyi (assembly GCA_036873755.1). Lineage (NCBI taxonomy): Eukaryota > Metazoa > Mollusca > Polyplacophora > Lepidopleurida > Hanleyidae > Hanleya > Hanleya hanleyi. Next base: position 55,005 of record JAVTVY010020904.1, read on the forward strand.
TGTGGTACTGGAAACAGCATACTCCTATATACTAGTATGGATTGGTATAGACAGCGTGCGAACACCTCTGATGGAACGCGAATGACGTTTGAGGGGTATATAATGGCTTATGTAATTTGACCCAAAATAGCAATTCATGATGCTTCTTTAATCTATTACACAGACCACATCGCAAGCATATTTTATAGCACCATCAAGTACAAATTTAGTTGATCATTTATTATTTGTTCAGTATCATTCAGCAATTAACTATGTAATAACCGAAATAGATTATACGCCAAGTCACCAGTGAAATGTTGGAATAATAGAGCTTTATTCCGCTTTAAAGGCAACAGAGAGTACATTAAATCTATCCAAATATGAAAGAGTATTTAATAAATACCTTCACTTATGTCATATTCGCCAGAAAAATTATATTTTCATCAGTTGATTTCACGCCGGAGAATGCATTTGGCAGCTATAGTCACGCGAGATATTGTATGCCTGCATGACCAGGACCGATTATATTGTGTAGAAAAATGCGCCTTGTATACAACATCTGCAACTTGAGCCCTGCAAATGTAACACTGTCCAATATGGATATTTGCTATTGTATTGTGTAATATCCCGAACTTAGCACTGGAGGAAGGCCTTAGCGAATACATCAATTGTAATAAAATTGGGTAAAAAACAAGAACTCTTTACCGTGCAGGAAGATTGCTCTTGTCACGGCACGTTCAAAGTAATGACGGAAGATAATTCTACAGAACTGTGACAGAATCCCGCTGTTACCCCAGTAATACCGGGAGCCGTTTAAATGACAGGATGGTTATATATTTGGTGGATTTATTCTGACACGCCACTTTGCGCAATGAAATATGTCAGTCTGCTGGGATTATGGTGGAATTTCCTAATACCAGTCAAATGACAATGAGGGAATTACACTCCATGCCAGGGCTAATGTTTATTTCACGTGACGCGAGACGCACAAGAAGATAAAATAAATTAAAAGGTATGTTTAATAAATATGCGTGCTGAGTTATGATATTTACGTAATTTAAATGGATAAAGTCAGCTCTCACAGATAAATGTCATATTATAATAGATTCCCTTTGAAGTAAATCATTATGAGGAAAAATAATGTCCTGCTTTACCGTGTGATATTCATGGATGTTTACGGCGAGAAACGCACTTGAATTTAGTAACTCCAAGATTCAATGAGATTCCTTTGTAATTCGGTTTGATACAAGATGAAAGGATGAACTATAACTCGTGTCTATAAGGTTGTCACAGCTGGATACAATGATCACGATACTGATATGAGGAAGGCAAAATTATGTCTCCTTCAAGAGAGAGAGAGAGAGAGAGAGAGAGATATTTAAGGTTTAATGTCGCGTTCAGCAATATTTCAGCTATATAGCGACGATCAAACGAAATTCTAAGTACTCAAGCCAATAACTTAGTAATCCAATACATTAAAACATGCACACATTAAAACTTATGCAACAAACCGATTTTTCTCAAATAACCCAAGACACTGTCCTCCCTCACCCGACTAAAAAGATCTTCTAAAGTATTCGCTCTATAAAAAGAATCTCTTACAATCTTAACATCTATACAGTCGATAAGAATATGTTTCACTGTGAGATCTTCGCGGCATGGAATACACCTTGGGACTGGCTCTTTTTTTTTTAGTAGATGTTCGTGAGTCCATCGTGTATGGCCGATTCTACATCGCCTGATCATGGCTTGATCGAAACGTTTCTGGCTGTTTAGATGAGTATAGCCTACATGGGGTTTTTTTAACTCATGAAAGTATGTCATTATTCACAGCATCCCATAAAGATTAAAACAGCCCTCTCACAAAAGTACAGATAGAGGGTCTGAAATCGCCATATGGGATTCCAACAGGATCAACCTCATCATCTAGGGCTGCCTTAGCCATTTTATCAGCCTCAGTATTACCTTTGATGCCAACGTGACTAGGCAACCAACAAAACACAATATCAATCAAGATATGATTGAAGTCCAGTGTATGTGATAGCTCCACGTTTATCCAATATGGAGTTTGATGGGGGTACAAGGCCAAATTATCACTACACGAAACAATGCCGTGCTATTGTCTTGCATCATTCTGTACTGATCAACGCTTGTCTGTTTATCGTCAACTGGGGTGCTCCTGAAGATAGCTTCTTCGGCGTATTTCATATACAGGAGAGAAAAGAGAAAGGACCTTGAAACCTACAGACAGTGCGAATAGAAATGGTAAATTGCCCAGACGTCTAAATCGTTCTTGGTCGCCATCTGTTACTCTGCATTCGACGTGAGCAACTATCAAACTCACATTTGCATTCGGCAAGTTTTATGACTATGCTTTGACACTCGTCTATATTGTATATCACAGAGAAATGCCGCTAGAGCTGACTTGCCTCGATTTTCCGTTGTATTCCTTAATTTGATAATCGGGAAAAGTGGGCCACTTATCGCGATCAAATATAGATTTCTCAATATCACTTATTGCCATTTGACGATAAACGGAAAGGAATATCCCGCATCGTTCCAACTGGCAACAGTGTGAAAAATAATAAATATATTATTAAGGCCATTGATAGTCTAATTTATTGCCTTTGTCAATTTACGTTTGGATAATGACAAATTTGCTCGATCTAAACAAGGTTGCACTAAAAATTTTTTCGAACTTCATGGTAATTAAGTGATCTTCTTTCGAAGCAATCCTCGCGGTCAGGGCCCTTTTAGGCTGAAATTTGCAGCATTGTGCATAATACCAGAGATTTGGATTTTACTTGACATGCTTAATCATTCAACCCAATCATCACTACGATGAGTGAAAATCCAATCGTCATTGCGTTCTTAAGATTCGCTGCAGAAATCGCGTTACAGGGAACCTCAGGTGAGCGTGATACTCCGATAATCAGAGGCATTTAAGTGGGTAATTATTATAATTCACTGTCTATATTTGGTTGTGTCATCAAGAGTGATTATCAATTAGGACACTCAATTATGTCCAAAAATGTGTGATAACTGAAATTAGGCAGGCTCTCATCCTTCATAGTACGGAATTGTTCCTGCTTCAATGAAATCAAGGAACTTGCATGGAAAGAATACACGTTTGATGACTGGGATTGAGAATCATCGAACTTTATTTTGGAAACCTATAGTGTGACTGGTAGCCTTGGTGCATTGAGCAATGAAGACTCTGAAACACCCATGAACGCCGACCAGAAGACAGTCCTCACAGTACTCTAGCAGTACGTGACTGAATGGTACAGGCGAAGAAAAGTGAAGCCCACAGCATTTTTCGACTGGTCGGGCCGTGTCAAATTACAACACATATAAGGGAAGTGGGAAGAGGTGCCGACATACTGACTGCGTCACATGACTTAACAGAATAGTCTTCTGGTAAACCTATTCTAAAGCACATACCAAGAATCTAACGATTCGTGATATGTGTTGTATCTCAGGTACGCTTTTATTGTACCTGTTCATGTGTCAACTTGGATGATATGACCACACGGCCCCTAGCACCGGCATAAGCGGTATTAGATACAAATCTAGAGAGCTATGATGGAAATGCTCTGACAACTCGTATACTGGTAATTGGTGAGCTGTTTCGCTGTGACAACTCGTACATTGGAGATTGGTGAGCTGTATCGTCGTCAGATGTAAATGACGGCAATTAACACAAAAGACTAGTCTGTAAGGCCCGATGTCGACCCAGCATCAACTTCCCACAAGCTGAGGTGGCCGAGCGAGTTCTGGGGCTTGCGTTGCTGCTAGCGATTTGATGATAATTCTTAGGCGCGAGTTCGGATTCCTCATGGGATTGAACCACCCAGCATTAGTATGCGCGCTTTACCAAGAAAATGTCAGCCTAAAAATAATTGTCAAGGTTGTTGACACTATCCGACATATGGAGACAAATACTCTTCCTCAAACCAAGAAAATACTAAGAGACGCATTCTAGAAGCTCTGACAAATCTCCAGAGTAAATTCATAAATTCCAACAGACAAATCCCCAAATAATGTGATATTAATTTGTAAATATATTACTACTACCACTATTACTACTATTAAGCATCGCTACACCATCTGCGAATGCGTCCACTTATTTACCTACGGCATTTACTCCGAAAGGTTTATTCATCTAACACAAGAAGCTTCTCAAGATCAGAGGCATTGCTCCTCTGTTCACTCACACCGATATATCAAACCATAACTGGGCACCCAAAATACATAAAGCTCCATGCAAAGCAAGATTCGTAGATTCGTTCAATAAGTCAGCCCACCTTGTTGACACGAGACATACAGCAAGAAAAATCATTCTGAAAAATCACCGTGGTGCTATTTAAAAAATATCGGGTGTTGGATGTACGTGAAAACCAAAAGAACGAAATGTATTATGAAAGAGATTCATGCGAAGACTTTTTCTCACCTCGACTCTACCACAAGAGAGCTGAATTATGAAATCGATATTTTGAGTTGAACACAACTGACCCGCTCCACCAGGTAGCCTGGCTCAAATGTGTAAAATATTCAATATACATTCCCCACAATTTTGCATGATACAACGAGAAGTAAGAAACCGTCACAGCAAATTTGGGAGGCCGTGAAATCAAATTCGTCCAAATATTTCCGTGTTCAAATTGACTACTATTTTGGGTTCCAAAAGTGTATCGCATCGATTACCAAAGAGTTATATTTCTACTTCTGAAGCCAAAGCTCCATTAGCAGCCTTGGATGGTATTGCTTCCAGCAACAGAAGAAAGTGTGTTATATCTTTCTCATGCATTCCAGCAATTAAGAATAGATCTCCAACTACTTTTTTCCGGTCAAACAGCAGTTTGATATTGAGTTTTGTTGGCTACCTGGTCATGTTGGCATCGCAGGTAATACTGATGTTGATGCAAAGGCTAAGGCAGCCCTGGACGATGTTGACTCTCTTTGAGCCCTTACAGTGATTTTAGACATTGTATTTGTGCCTATATGAGGTAGCTCTTTATGGGATACCCCTATAAAGTATGAGATAGGTAAACCAACTATAAGTTATACTCATCTAAGTAGTCATAGACGTTTTCATCAGATTATTATCAGGCGTTGTACAATCGGTCTAATGGACGACGGCTGAATTATGGATGACGGACCAGACGCTTGTGATTCAGGACTGACACATGAACATTTATTAAAAGATGAACAAGATTCGACGTGTATTCATGCCATGAAAAATTCACGGTGAAACATATTTTAATCAAATGTATAGAATTTGGGATTGTAAAAGCTTCTTTTTACCGAGCTGCTAGTTTAGAAGATCTTTCTGGTTTTATGAGAGAGAATTTGATGCTAAATTATTTCAAAGAAATTTGTTTGTTACATTCTTTGGTACATTTTATCTGTTATTTTTAGATTGTTGATAAATTGCTGACGTACCTTGTTGACGTAGTCTGGTAGTGTTTCATATTGCTCGTCGCTATATAGCAAAAATATTGCTGGACGCGACGTTAAATTTAACGCAGACACACACTCACGGCATATAGTATGCTCATAGAGTGCAAGACATTTAGCTCCGTTTAAACGACTAGATGGTGTGCATGTGTAAATCTGCATGATGCTCAACTGAAGAGAGTCTATAACTTTAGCTTCATGTAATAAGGGTTTTATTAACGCCAAAAGTCATTATGGTCGAAAACTGCGGTGCATTTTTTGTTTTCATCTATCGTCCATATTCACCTTCTGGTCACCGGAACACTGATGATCGCTTCTTTAAATGACCAACAGTCAAATTCAACTAAATTGAGATGTTAAGTATAAAATAAATCCATTCATTCACTCGTGGTTAGATGTAACCTCCTTTTCTCAGGAAAAACGTATTCAATACTACGATAGACCTTGCCCTTGGTTACATTAATAGCGGTTAGAGATGATATCATTGACTCAAAAAGCATTGACATTTATGTTGTTTCAGTTTTGTAATTTGAGCCCAGTTTCCATTTTAAATGAGCAAATATGCGTCATTGGTGCATGACACAACCTTACATCCCCTGATTATCACACAGGTCCCTGGTAGTCGAGTTCAATTTACCTGGAGACGGAATGACTGAGTGGTCGAGCCATGCACCGTGATCATCAAATTGGATTCTGTAATTTGACACATGCACGGGGACACAAGTGAGTTCATTGCCAAGATCATTGCGTCTTTATTTAATACAAACAATTTTTCCGATATCAGCGGCGAAGCTGGGACGTTGATTAGATGCGATACAGGCATCAGATCGGATATTCAGTAGCTAGATGTCGTCCGCGGAAAACTTCCTCGCCCGTATGATAATTAGTCCTGAATATCAACTCTCCAAATGCTGAATATATATATGATGTTGCATGTGTGGTGCAACAGCCTGATCTATAGCATCAACAATACAACTGTAAGTTCTGGATTTAGCCCCATAATCAAAATATCTCCTTCTCCAATCTCCAAATATATATCGTCCAACCCGTATGTGTATTCGTTTTCCCGAATAAATTGCTATGTAGTTATGTCGAGAACTGTATCTCAATCACGCTTCCAAAATTGTGATTATATATATGAACATAAAGAAAATCTTGTAACATGATATTTATACGACCCCTAACCGTGGGTTAATCGGAAGTTGACAAAAGTTATGAAACGTAAGCCAGAGATGTTTCGACCTTCGACCTATCACCTTTAACCTTTAAGCTTTAGCCTTGACCTTCTGACGTCATTCCCTCGTCATTATTTCCCACTTATTAGGTCGTGAGTCCTATACCCCCCGGCTACTACTGACGTACTTAGGTAGCGTGTTATGCTGCTCGTCGCTCTTTAGCAGAAATATCACTGAACACGACTTTAAATTTAATTCTCTCACACACACACACACTGATGTCATAGTATGCTCATAGAGAGCAAGATGACTCGGTTTAAACGGCTAATTTAATTTCATGGCATAAGGGTAGTATTACTTCGAAAAGTAATTGAACTGAATAAGGGAAAAGGTGAAGACTAAGATTTTGCCACTACACCTTAGCGAGTTATATCTCCACAAGCCAGATGCGACCACGTCCATTCAACATTATTTTTCTTCTTTACGTAAATAGCAAATACTGATTGTGAAATTTTTATTCAGGTTTTCCCAAGGGAACCGTTCCAGTTTTCCTTTTCCCATTTTACGGTTCTACAATTTTATAAGATAAGGCTGTGTAGCGTATAAATGAAATATGATGCACAAGATGTTGATGTGTGGAATCATTATAGATGACCAAAGTCACTTGTTCATACGGCACGATCACATTAGAGCCAATCAATGGGGCATAACACAACACCGGCGGAATATGGTAAATGAGTGTTTCGTGGCTCCCTTGTTGGAAACGAATATAAGAAATGGGAAATCGTCTTGCAGCAGTACTCGTGAACAACCGAGGCAATGTTAAATTTCGTTTTCCTTTGTATACAATGTCAGAATAATAGTGGCAGCTCTCACTAAGAATGGCGACGACAGCCTCACCAATAAATGGCGATCAGTTAGAAACATCACCATATTCCATCATCACCAATTATTGTCGAGGTGTCTGAATCTACACTCATTGCTCTTCGCCATTATATGGTTCTGACCATCGCCATTTATTGTTGAGCGAGCCTTGTCCTCACCAATAAATGGTGATAACCTGGAATCTACACTCATTGTGACCAGGCCACTTCATCAATAAGTGGTGAATAACTGACGTCCTCACCCTTTGTCATCACCATTGAATGGACAAGGTCTCGACACCAATTATTGGTGACGGGCCATCGCCATTTTTTATCATTTTGGTAATGCTAGTCTTTGTGGCTTAAATGTTTCTAACTACATATTGATTGTGCCCATGATTTATAGGTAGCAACAAAGAAACAGAAACGAGGGCTTAATAAGCTGCAAGAACTTGTGCCCAACCTTCTCGCAATATGTGCAATAACACATTTGGGCTCAGTACATCATATTAACTTGAGATGAAACTCTAACAAATGCGCATTCAAAAGTCTATGTGTTTGTCGGATAGAAGATATTTTCACGAATCCAGGTGTAGATCGACATTGGCTGCAAATAAATCAGCCAGAATTCGTTCGCGATTCAAAGATTGGTTTGTCTGATTTTCTAATGTCCCTCGTTCACTGTGGGAAAGTCTCTTTCGCAAACATAGTCCATCCGATCCTAACTGACCTAATATTCTTGAGTCAGCACCAAAGAATCCCTACCACTGTTTGTTTACTTCCTCTTGTTCGTATCACGGTTTGAAATGACGTTGCGAAATAGGACTTGGAATCAAGAATCAATTCGATGACCATGATGACCATTCCCTGATCTGATATCAACGCCTACGTACTCATGGGCTGATCGATCCCACAAGAAATTCAGTGTAGTATTTGTTCATGTACGTAACTTAATGAATGCTTACACGGTGACATTTCCGTTTGTCCCGACCTACATTACCGAGTTTTCACAAACTACATGCACATCCTTACAAATTTTTGCATTTATAGTTCCAGGAATGTCGTTATTGAGCAATTTGATTATAATCTGGGTGACAAAGCTTATCTCTGATACAGTTTGTGTATTGGTTTTCCTGTGCAAGTCATCAGCCTTTCTACGGCGGTATAATTTAAGGGGATAAATACGGCATAACAGAATTTGCAACCCATATTAAATGATATCACTGAGAAAGTAAAATCAAAATACAAGCGTCTCGTCCGTCACGTATGCATTTAGGATCATATGCGAATATGGTGTAACATTTAATAGTTTATATGATAATATCTAATCGGTATAGCTTCTTATAGGTAGAAAAAAATAAAATGTATACAACAATTCACTTTTTAAGAAAAAATCTATGAGAGATGAACCATGGTTTGGTGGAATTGTTGCTTTTCAAACGGCTGTGTTGACAAATCTGCGCTCTTCCCAACATTCAAGAGACCGTCTTAAACATCTGAAAATGGTGTTATGAACACGAAAATTCAGTTTGGACGACAGTTGCCTTGTATTTTGTTTTATCCAAATGCCTTTATTCTTCATGATTATCTGCTTTCTGGACATTGAAACATTGCTGGCCTGTTTTCGTGTATAAGACCAGTGGTCAAATTCAGTTGCGTGATAGGTATAAAATAAATCCATCCACCCCCTTGCTTAGATGCTACGAAGTATTGTCAGGAAAAGCGTATTCAATACTAACTGAGTATTACGTCATTCCCCCAAAAGATATTGGCACTTGTAATTTGACTACACTTTCCATTGGAAATGAGCACATGTGCGTCTATTTGCTGCAGGTCGCAGCTTTACATCCCCTAATTATCAAAGAGATCCCTGGTAGTGTAGTACACAATTCATCTGGTGTCGGAATGGCTGAGTGGTCACCACTGTCGAATCATGTACCGTGATCATCAAATTGGATACTGTAACCTGACACATTCACGGAAGACTTATGCCAGTTTGTTGGTCAAGATCATTATTTCTGTGTCTGAAGGAATAAAAAGTAAAGTCTTCCAAGATCAGAAGACTTGAAAGGATTGAAGGTGGATCCATAACTAACTTTGATATAAGCGTCATATCCGATATTCTGTAGCCAGCCGTCGATCATGGAGACTTTCCTCGTTCCTGAACATCAGTGGCCCAACTGGTGAAAATATATGGAGTCGCATTTGTGGTGCAGCTACAAAAAATGGAGTATGTTCTGAAGATAAAATTCGCCAAACGTCAAGGATGCATGAAAGATGTATATCAACACAAGTTATTTTGTGAGATAAATATCAAGAAGATCGTGTATTACACGGTTTAATCGGAAGTAGACAAATGTTATGGCCAAACGTATTACAGGATGAGAAACTTCAGATACTTTGAGTGAAGCCGTTTGGGGGCATATCCTTACCGAATCAGTTGTGCAAAACTGTTTTGTGACGTTTCATGAAATCATCACATTTTACAAAGGATCTAGCAAATGATATTAGACGAGATATGTATACACCATATGCAGGTTCTTGCAAATGGTAGTAGACGAGATATGTATACAGCATATGGAGGCCATATTACTGTCCAGGAAGGGTGATGAATGGAACAAGCATACTCCAAATCAATCGATGTCGTTCTGGTGAGGGTATTCTTAGAAAAGATTCAAGCGTATACATGCACAATTTTGTAAAATTACACGTAAAGCACCTGACAACCAACTGCTATGATTTTACCTTCAAAATAAATGATATATAGTTATTTGGTTAAATTTGAGAATACCCACGGCGGTACATAAAAAGTCTGCATATCACAGATCAGAGATGTATTAAATGTGATCTGAAAAGTAGAACATTCGCGATCTAGCCGTTATACGGTGTCAATTATGAATCGATATTGTACAGACAGAAGACCTGGTGGCTTTTCATAGCAGTGCACTGACAAGATTTTTATGTATATACATTTGTTTTTTTGCTAAGTGGAACATTTGTCACTACATCTTGGTTCGTTATAGACATATTCCCTGAGGCAAGGTTTACATTTGTTCTCTATGTGAATGGCAAGTACTGCATGGTGTTGAACGATATTTCTTCATGTTATGACAAGGAAATTGTTCCCGTCTTTCTTTCCCCATTTCACGGTTCTGCAATTTTATTAGACAAGGCTGTGTAGCACATAAATGAAATGTGATGAAACAAGGTGTTGATGTGAGGAATTATTATGGAAGACTATGGCCACTTGTTCAGACATCAAGATCCATTCAAAGGGGCATATTATCGTTTCATGCAACGCAAAACCGACAAAATATACCAAACAGGTGATTCAAGCTCCCTTGTTGGAAACAAATGGAATTGGAAATGGTTTCGCTGCAGTGTACTTGTCAGTAAATTAACATTAGCCGATGTCGTGCTGGACTAGTTAAGAATGATACTCTACTTCGATCTAATCTCCAATAAACATCCCGATTAAGAAATGGCTGTACTCTGGAATAGACAATACCAAAAAGTTAAACTTGAACGCTAGACATGCTATTTATAGTGTTATTTACTGTACCATATAATCGATTTGTCTGTCAAAAGGACGTAAACATTTTACCAGACGATGGATCAAGGGACCACGCTAACTACAATATGCTCTATTTCATCGGCTTCAGACATCCGACGAACCATGTTCCATCTACTGATTGTTATTATTCAGTCACGATGAAGTTCAACCATCAAAGGAAATTAGGGGAAAACATGTATCAATATTCGTTCGTTGCTGTGTAGTGACTGCTTTCATGGTCATCGTCCATGGACAATCCACCAAATTACTGTCGATGTGCTTCTAATGTCAGATATAATTAAGACCCTTACAGTTTTAACAAACCTGATGATACTAAAAAGTATCTGAAAAGGGTTTTTTCGCAGGAGTTGTCTGCATAAATACTCATGTCAAAGTCAACTTATACCCAAGAGGCTAAGATTAGACAAAATAGCAGGGCATATTTAAGAGTTCTTTCTTTCTTTCATCCACGTATAGATTGTGTGCGTATGCTGATCCAGGACACCAACAGCAGAATCATTCAATTTCCAGTATTGAAGTTTGATTATATTTTAATATTTCAAATATGAAATATGGAAGGTGGATAGGCAAACTGTTCGAGCGGTTAAGAATATGCCTATAAGCGCGACTTGAATACAATAACCAGCAGGCAGAAACTCCAAAAGGAGCCCAATTGATCAAATAAAATCTGTCGATTTTCTTCGCCAGCATGCAGGCATCCTTAAAATGCAAATGAAAAATTAGTCCACACAGAGGAACAAGTATATGGACCAAAATTCCCTTGAAACCCCCTTTAGAAATTACAAGTATCAGCACCAAATTCAAAAAGACTATCATAGCATAAACGTGGGCTAGTTTCCTGCAAGAGAGAAGCGGTCAACAGTTCTCAATGATGCTGGCAAGACATCAGGATGTTCCAAAAATATCAAATCCGTGTCGCGGATCAGTATTCTTAATCCATATGATATTTGTTGTAAAGTCATCATCTAGAGAATGATGTATCTCAGTCACGCTTTGATTGTGACAGTTCATATGAACACCATGAAGATCTTGAAGTACATGGGTTCATACGGCTACTAGCCCCGGGTTAAGCGGAATTATACACAAGTTACGAAACGTACCGCCATAGATCTTGCACGATACGCTAGTACTTTGCTATCAGCATGCGATATCTTTTGCCAAATTTGAGGAAATTGAGTGGAGGCGCTTGGTTGTACAGCCCTGTTTTATAGGTTTTTACAATAATGTTTTGTGACGTCGATTAAAATCGTCACATTTGACACAGGATCTAGCAAATTCTACTAGGCGAGATATGAATACACCATATGCAGGTCCCATTGGAATGTTGCTCTCCTGAAAGGGATAGTTTACGATGTTGAAATTGTAATCATCTCTTTTGGCATAAAGTCGGCGAGAGAGAAGGCCCGCTTCATTTTTACAGAGATATAGGTCTAAATATGATGTGCCATTAGGGTTATCTGTAGTTTCCTTCAAATCCAGTGAAGGTGGATGTATATTCTCGTATTGATTGGTTTTTGAAAGCACCTGCATATAGTCATAGTCATAGGAGAACATATATAGGTCAGCCAGCAGGGGTGCACGTAGGTATTGAGAGTCAGTTACAAGTGTAGTCAACAGCGTGTGGGCACAACAAAGGGGATTTAGGAAGTCAGACATTTTAGTTTGTCGTTTTGATAGTAAACAGTTGGGTTATCACAAGAACGAATTATTCATTCAAACATTCCAAAATGGAAGAATAGTTTTATTCTAAAATGTGCTAGGTTTTATATCAGACTAACTATATTAGAGGTTAACTTACTCATATATGATCTCACCAAATTCCATATTGTTCCGTCATGGAATATTGTTCACACTGCTTATTAACAATTACTCATTATTATGCCTTCGATTTTGTTTGTTTGTTTGTTTTTTCATTCATTTGAGGAAGGACTCGAGAGAGGGGCAGAGGGGAGAAGATAGGCATATTTGATCTACCGATATGGATAAACGGGTGATTGTTCGAGGGGGAAGGTCTAGGCTTTGCTTCTTGCAGATATTAATATGCTAAGATTTGTTTACCAAAGCTGGACGACGTGGAGGTAATGTTTGTAGGTAACATAACAACGACCAGCAGTAGTATACAAAGAGTCAATTGAGTTAATGGCGCCTCACTGCGCATGCGCGAAAGTGAATTTGACCTGAGAAATTTGCATATGACCTGTGTGACGTCACGCGTCAGCCAATCAGAAGCGAGTATTGATGTCACGTGGGGTGTGGTTGGGTGGTGGGACGTGGGTGCAAGATGGCGGCATGTGGGTGGGGGGAGGTGGGTGCAAGATGGCGGCATGTGGTTGGGTGGTGGGAGGTGGGTGCAAGATGGCGTCATGTGGTTGGGTGGTGGGAGGTGGGTGCAAGATGGCGGCCTGTGGTTGGGTGGTGGGAGGTGGGTGCAAGATGGCGGCCTGTGGTTGGGTGGTGGGAGGTGGGTGCAAGATGGCGGCCTCTGGTTGTATGGTGGTGGGAGGTGGGTGCAAGATGGCGGCCTGTGGTTGTATGGTGGTGGGAGGTGGGTGCAAGATGGCGGCCTGTGGTTGGGTGGTGGGAGGTGGGTGCAAGATGGCGGCCTGTGGTTGTATGGTGGTGGGAGGTGGGTGCAAGATGGCGGCCTGTGGTTGTATGGTGGTGGGAGGTGGGTGCAAGATGGCGGCCTGTGGTAGTATGGTGGTGGGAGGTGGGTGCAAGATGGCGGATGTGGTTGAAAAACGGATAAAAGGAGTCGATTTTTAGGGTAGGGGTGTATTCATTGCAATCTGACTTACCTGACCTGACCTGCCTGCCTGCCTCCCTGCCTGCCTGCCTTCCTGCCTGCTTGCCTATCCGCTTGTATGAGACGAAAAGCATGAGACGTGGAGAAGATTTTCCCTGGGACCCAGCAGCACCTCCGGTTGAAGCCTTGCCTGAAGACGAGCGTGTCAGGGCCATTTATCAACGACACTGGGCTACCATACGCCATTGTTTTCACCGTGACCGTCGTCTATTGGACTTGTATAACTTTCGACTGCAGGACCTCACGTATCTGTCTACCTATGCCGAGAACATTTTCAAAGATCAGGTGACAGCGTTCAAGTTGAATATGACATTCGGGTACATTTTACGGCACAAGGAGACGGACCAGCTGCGGTATTATTATCCCAGCAATAATACCTATGTGTTTGATCAGCCGTTCACGGTGACGGATGCGATTTCTCTGGAGCCACTCATCGACCAACTCACTACGTTGGATCCATTGGAATGGGCTCGGTTGCAACGCCCCAATACCCAATGGCTTGTGGAAATGGTGACTAACGTCACATTTTTCGTCACGATAATGAGAGATCATCCTATCGGTGCTCCTGTACTACTACCCCCTTGGTTGCTTCATCGACACGGCCTGTATGCATTAACAGCAGGGATAAAGGGGCCCTACAAAGACCGGAAATGTCTGTTTCGATGTTTGGCCGTGCATCTGGACGAGTGTGACCCCAAGGCTTGTGACACAGTGGCACTTTCGTGGAGTGCCGTTTAAGAATTTGGATGACGTGGAAACACTGTTCGACATTAATATCTTTGTTTATCGATTACGATGCGAGGAGGAGGATACATTTGTGGCTGAATTGGTTCGGCGATCAACAGAACGGTATGCTGCTACGATGAAAGTCAATGTGTTCGACGACAATGGCGTGAGTCATTTTTCGCTCATTAACAATATGAGCCAGTACGCTCAGTCTTTCAGTTGTGCTCAATGCCATCGTGTGTTTAAAAAGTCTTACAACTTACATCGCCACGAGAAAATCTGTGACAACAGTGTCAAGCGAGTATATCCGGGTGGAGTGTATCATAATACGCCAACTATTTTCCAGGAACTGGCCGATGAGGGTGTGATCATACCGGAGGCGGATCGTTATTTCCCCTTCCGGGCGTGTTACGATTTTGAGGCCCTGTTGGAGCCCATGGACATGTTTTCAGCGAAAACGCAGTGGACGCAGCGCCATATTCCTCTGAGTGTCAGTATTTCCAGCAACGTACCTGGCTATCACGATGCACCGGTGTGTTTCGTGTCCACGGGAGATTTCCATGAGTTGATCTCCCGGATGATGGAGTATTTAGAGCAAGTCAGTGCGGCTAGTACAGAACTATTGGTGGACAAGTTCCAGTACGTACTGGACCAGCTGGATGAACGTATACCTATACCGGGTGTAGCAGACGATGAAGAGTCCGAGTCCGAGTCGGAGTCCGAGCCCCTGCAGTCGCAGCCCCTGCAGTCGCAGGATGTACCTTTACCTAAACCGTATGCGGCGAAATTGAAGTTACGGTTCCTACAATACCTAGGCCAGTTACCGGTGCTCGGCTTCAATTCGGGGCGATACGACTTGAACATGGTGAAGGAATTTCTCTACCCTTACTTGGCCCAGTCCGATACCCTCAAGTCCGTGATCAAGAAGATCAATAATCATATGGCCCTCACTACCACATCACTGCATTTCCTGGATGTACGGAACTATTTAGCTCCTAATTGTAGCTATGATCAGTGGGGCAAGGCCTATAACTGTGCACAAGCCAAAGGTTACTTCCCTTACACCTATATGACGAGCCTGGACCGCTTAGAAGACACCCAGTTGCCACCCAGGGAAGCGTTTTACAATGACCTGAAAGGGGAAGCTCTGCCAGAGGACACCTACATCGAACTCCAACAAGTGTGGAACTGCCACAGCATGAAGACGTTGCGAGATTTCCTGGTGTGGTATAATAACCTAGACGTGGTTCCTTTCCTGGAAGCAGCCGAGAAAATGGTGCAACTCTTTCGTCGCCAAATGCACGTCGACATCTTCAAGGAGTGCTTGACTTTACCGGGTCTGGCGCTTCGCCATCTTTTTCAACACTGTGCTACGTACTTCTCGCTGATACAGCAAAAAGATGCAGACATGCATGATTGTCTGAAGCAGAACATTGTGGGCGGCCCGAGTCTTATTTTCCACCGTTATCACGAGAAGGACGTCACTACTCTCCCCAGTGGAAAACCCTGTGCTAAGATCATCGGTTTCGATGCGAATGCCTTGTACCTGTGGTCGCTGGCTCAACCCATGCCCAGTGGTTATTATACACGTTGGTTGGCGGAAGATCGGCATTTTACACCGCAACGGTCACCTTACAAACATCTCGCCGACCAGTGGTTGGACTGGGAAGCCTATCGACGGGCCATTTATATACGCCATCAAACCAACGCCACAGAGAAGCGGATAGGAGATCGCCGACTCCCCGTCGATGGGTTTGCCCTTGTACAAGGAACACCGACCGTTTTCCAGTTTTATGGCTGTTACTGGCACGGCCACGAATGTCATTTCAGCGCTGGACGTTTCAATGAGCGACGTGGAAAAACACCGCAAGAATTACGGGAAGAAGTGGTGGCGAACGGTGATTATGTGAAAGAGAGAGGATACCATCTGATTGAAATGTGGGAGTGTGAATTTCACACGATGTGCCAGGCCCTGCCCCATTTACGACGTTTCCTAAAAGAACGTGAGTACCCCTTGAGTCGTCGGCGACTGCTGAGTCTGCCACAGATGTTGGACGCCATTCGTTCGGGGGACCTCTACGGTTTTGTCGAATGTGATTTGCATGTTCCCGACCCTCTCAAGCCCCTCTTCGCCCAGTGCCCTCCCATCTTTAAGAACACGCTGGTGGGTCGGGCTGATATTGGGGACACCATGGGCGCCTATGCGGAGCAACACGAGTGTTTGCCTAAACCTCGCCGCATGTTGATTGGGAGTGTGTGGGCCGAGAAAATCTTGCTGGGCACGCCCTTACTGCAGTGGTACATGAACCACGGTTTGGAAATTACCCAAATATATCAAGTGATACAGTACGTACCCGAGGCTTGTTTTGCGGAGAATGCCGACCTCGTCACGTCGGCCCGTCGTCAAGGTGATGAATACCCGAGTGAGGCCATCATCGGTGAATGTTGGAAGCTGACTGGCAATGGTTATTACGGAAAAACGGTAACGAACCAGGATAAGCACGTCAACGTGAACATTTGTACTACTGCCCAAGCCCGCAAAAAAGTGAATTCTCCTCTGTTTCGATCCGTGGAGGTCATCGATGACGACACCTATGAAGTCACTTCAGCCAAGAAGACTATCCGGTACAATTTACCCCTGCAGATTGGATGTATGGTATACCAGGTGGCCAAGCTGAGGATGCTGCAGTTTCTCTATGACTTCATGGGTGTCTATTTTAATCCATCAGACTGGCAACTCATGGAGATGGATACCGACTCGGCCTACATGGCCGTCTCTAATGCAGATTGGGAGTCCCTGGTGAAACCGGAGTTACGTACCCAGTATGAAGCGGAACGGGACCAGTGGCTACCTCGACGTGACCATTACCAGTACGATAAGCGTACGCCGGGCCTGTTCAAGCTGTAGATGCTATGGGGATGCTATGATCTCCTCCAAGACGTATTACTGTTACGGAGGAGACGGAGAGGAAAATAAGTTTAGCTGCAAAGGGGTGAGCCGGCGCGATCCCAACATCGACCAAGCCTTGTACTTGAACGTGCTGCAAAGCCAGGCCAGTGCCAGTGGTACTAACCGAGGATTTCGGGTGGTGGACCACCAGATGCGCACGTACATTCAGCAACGAGACGCCTTTACTTTCTTTTACCCCAAACGAAAAGTGTTGGCCGACGGTGTGAGCACCACTTACTTGGACTTGTAAAAACAATGTCGAACTATAACTGTTGATAAACAAATGTAAAAGTCAGGATGGCCGAGTGGTCCAAGGCGCCGGTATTAAGTGCTGGTCGGCGATTGCTGTCGTAGGTTCGAATCCTACTCCTGACAGAATTTTTTGTACCACTTGTATATACATACCACTACTATTCTATGTGTACCCTGTATTCTATTTGTATATAGTGTAACCCATTCTTGTTGACTTAAATAAAAAAAAAGTCAAAACCCATCATTTTTGTGTTTTTTCATCTTTTATTCAACAGAACGTCAGAACAACAACGTCATAACAATAACAATAAACAAGTGGCCTGCGCGCGCGCAGTACATTTTTAAGTTAACCAGAGAAATGGAGCATGCACATTAAAACGAGAGGCCGTCCAGTCATAGACGAGAACATCACGGTCTTCGGCTTGACAATAATCATCAAACATGTGTACGATAGTGGGCATAGAATGTCCTCTACTCCGGTGAGTGAGATAAAACACACAGTACTGTCCGCACACACTACTCAAGGGTCCTTGTAATCTTTGAGTATTCCAACGCCACTCTGTAGTAGAGACGTCCATGAATTTCACCAAATCGGCATGTAGGGGTGCAAGTCCGTAGGAATCAAAGTATTCGCCTTGGCCTAGGGTGTCCACGTACACAGCTATCCAATGTTCACCGGGTCGACTCCTCGTGTCTGTATTCAGGATGTAGGCTGCTGGGTGGTGGAGTGGGTGGGAAACACATTGCGTGGAAACACACCTCGAAAGGGGATCTTCGGATCTCGCTGGAGTATGCCCATCAGCTGCTCTGTATCCATGATGATGACTCTAGCTGGCGTAGTCACACAGCACGTTTCTTTGCTGATCCACGCTGATGACGTTATCAAACTCGGCGTAGCAAATCACGTTAATGGTGTGGGGTAGAGGGGAGGCGAAACGCAGTTCCAACCGTAGGTTTCCTTTCTTCAGCAAAGCCAGTTGATGATCGTGTTCCAAGGTGGGGGTGAGGTCAAAGGCGAACAATGTGTACCCACGGATAAAGTCGTCTCGACTGATGGTATTGCCTTCGTCCTGGTTGTTTTGTCGTGTGGCTGTAAACAGGTTCAGGTAGGTGCGCACATAGTTTTTGTTAGTAAAGTCCGGTTGTAATGGACGGGCTGGAATTTGATGGCCGGCCACGTGGAGTGCCACAAAGTTGATGTCGAAATGTTGAAAGTTGAACGGATTCTCAGCCCAATTTCCATTGAACGCGGTGTTGGACACACACGCCAGGGTAAGACGTTTAGGAAGATCCCCTAGAAATAAATTTTCACGGTTGGCCATCATCGTACCTGATGGCACAGAGAACACCTTGGTCTGTACGCGTCGGATGGGGTACAGGGCTGGTTTTTTCGATAAGGCTTCCATGTGACTCAGCAACACGCCCTGTTGCAAATCTACCGTACGGACAAACAGGGCTGCATCTTCAATGACGATGTTGTAAGCGACACCCCCGTCTCCACCGGCCATTAAGGCGAACGCGGGTAAGGAACGGATCAACTTGATCTTGATGGATACACCGTTCATCATGTAGCGGTCTTGCAGGAACAGATCGGCGTGCAGTCATCCCATCATATCGATGGACTTGCTTTGGGCTGCCAATCTTTTGCGTGTGACGAACCCAGTATTGGCACGCAGGCTGTTCATGACTGCGGGTGTATCCTTGTAGTACAGCTGAGCTTGTAAGTGTGATTTTTTGGCATCATTCCCGTACGACAACAGCGTCTCCATGTAGGCTCTGTACGGGTACGTATTGGTGGACGTACTGATGAGTTTATCGTTCAGACCTATATCCACCTGTTGGAACAAGGAGTGCAGCCAAAGATTCACCGGGCCTACTTCCGCATCGACCGCTATGGGCGTCCCGTCGTTGTCCATTATTTTGGCTTTCACGTACAAGTACGTGTGGGCTAAATCCAGGTAGGCCGTATCTTTGTTTTCAATGGTAAATTCCACGGGACCCATCCCCGTCAGGCTAGCCAGGGGTCGATGTTCTACCCAACGCCCTTCGGCTACACTGGTTTGGGTGGGTGGAATAGTCCACAAATCCAATTCACTGTTGGTAGACGGACACGACTCGGAGTGAATGAATGCCATTATGCGAAGATGTCTCTCCTACTACTTCTCTTCTTTTTCTTGTTCGCCCTGGGCTTAGTCCTCCTCTGGGGTGTGCGTCGTCGGTGTGTTGGACGTTGAATGAATCTTGGGTGTGTCGGCCTTTGTCTTTTAAGGGCTTTGGCGATCAAGACGCCGCCGGCTTCTTTAGCCCGTCGTTTGAAGGCTTGTCGGGGTGCTGTGCCTTCCATCACATCACCCGCCACGCGCAATCCACTGCGTACCGCTTGTTTTCCCACCGCTTTCACACCCCGTGTCACCAAGGGTAAAAACGTTTTCACAATGCTGCCCAGTATGTTTCCCAATCCGTGACCTCGTTGCATGCGTGCACCGCTAAACATGGGCAAGCTTCCTCCCGTTTGTTTCTTGTAGTAGTCGGCATAGCTGGGCGTATGGCACTGGTAAGGCACGTACATTATACGAAGTGAGGAGAGCGGGCTTGTCGGAAAGCAAGTGTCAGCACCACTTTTCCTCGTTCGAATGGGATCGGGCGTCCCGTGTCATCTCTTATATCTACCGTGATCGTGTTGATATCGGTATGTCGTACGGGCAGGTACATTATATGGTTGAAACTCTGGGTGGCTTGATCGCCATACGTCTTGCTAATGGGCACCACCCGTAACAGAGGTGTGTTCACATCACCCACAATATGGCTGTCCACTGCGTCCGAGTAGACGTACAGTCGGTACATACCTACTTTCATATCCATCAAATGTGTACCGTTGTCAATGGTGGGACCCTTGTAGACGCGCTCAGGCAGCCTTAACATTTGCTGTAGTTTAGGAC